>PVJD01017252.1:0-18128 GCA_004026545.1 Mormoops blainvillei
TGGTCCTCTCAGGGGTGTCCAACCTGCCACCCACCTGCTGCACGCAGCCTAGGATGGCTCTTAATGCAGCCCAACACAAAATCGTAAATTTACTTAAAACATGACGAGATTTTGTGTGTGTGTATGTGATTACATGTCACTATGTATTTAATGTGTGGCCCAAGGCAATTCTTCTTCTTCCAGTGTGGCCCAGAGATGCCAAAAGGTTGGACACCCCTGGCTCTGGGCAGGAACTTCATCTGTGCTATAACCATCATGCCTTAAGCAATCAAGATGACTGATTGTGGAGACGGTTACGAAGAAGAGAGGGGGAATACACTGAGATGAACTGGGAGGTTTCTGGTCACTGATAGTCTTTGAGCCGGAAGAGGCTTTGGAGATGGACCACAGCAGTGCCCTCTAATAGACATTTCTAAGGTAAAGGAAATGTTCTGTAGCCTGTGCAGCAGCCCGGCATGGCACCTGCTGGCCACATGTGGTCTCTGAGCACTTGAAATGTGCCCGATACAACTGCACCTTTTAATTTCATTTACTTTTAACTAACTTAAAAAAAAAAAACCCACGACATGTGGCTGGTGGCTACCATATGGGACAGCATAGGTCTAGATCTGCCCATGAGAAACTTGGGTGACATGTCCCCACGTCAGCCTTATTCATCCACAAGTATGAGCCCCGCAAGGGCAAATATTTTATATAGGCTGCTCTGTCTTTGCCTTCTCTTTGGCTGTTGACTACAAGATGGCCAAAGGTGATATTGCCACAGTGACCACCTGGGAGATTGCCTTTCGAGGAGAATAGAGAGGGCAGAACCCCTGAAACATCTATAATCCGGGGGTCCCTATAACTTAACGAAATAAACCTGAGAGGTGTTTCAGTGAAATAAGCCAGTACGGAATGGCAACATCTCTACACCTCATAGTATGTCACAGGGTGAAGTTGGCCAAAGGACCCCAGCTTGCTTTGATTTCTTTTTCTTTTTTTAATTTACTTTTATTTCCTTCAAACATTTTAAATATATAATACCTTAACTTGGTTCCCAACTCAAAGTGTACAGAATGATAAATAGTGAAAAGTGTCATCCCACCCATGTCTCAACGCCCCCAGTTCTTTTCTGTGGTGGCACCAATCAGTGTTATACTTTTCTTAGGTGTCCTTTCAAGGACACGGATATACAGGCATCTGCTCTCTGTCATAGTAGTATTCAGAGCATTCTGCTCTTTAGCTGCACAATATTGTACCACGGGACACGGCAAACTGGCCTGTAAGCCAAACCGACCTGACTACCTGTTTTTTTTGCAAATAAAGTTTTATTGGAACACAGCCATGCTCATTCATTTCCACATTGGCTGCATTTGCACACCATCAAAGCTGAATAGCTGCGTCAGAGACCATGTGGTCTGCTTAGCCTAAAATATTTACTCCCCGGCCCTTCACAGAAAAGGTTGCCAACCCCTGTTCCAGCTAACATAAATCCCAGGGTCTGCTTTAACCTGTGCCCTGCTGATGAATGTTTAGGTGGCTCCTGATCTTTTGTTATTATAAATAACACTAATCACTAACTCCCTCATTGCCCAGTGGAGAAATGTATCTGTTGGATGAATTCGTAGACGTGGAATTGCTGGGCAAGGAGGTATGCGCTTTGGTAATTTTGATAAATATTGCCAAGCTATCCTCTATAAAGGTTGTTACAATGTCCATTCTCACCTGAAATGTTGGAGAGCACCTGTCCCCCGACGTCTTCACCGGTACTGTGAGTTCCCACACTTTGTGATCTCTTGCCAATATTACAGGTAAAAAAAATGGTTTTCAGTGTGGTTACATTTTGCAATTCTCATCTTATGAGGAAGTTGGAACATCTTTTTATGAGCTGAACTTCATCCATATTTGCTTTGTGTGTACTATCAGATCATAGATTTGCCCATTTTTATTAGATCTTGGATTTTTAATTACTTCTTTATAGTGGCCCTTTTGTACATCAGAGAAATTAGTCCTCTCTCTGTGATACAAGTTGCAGATATGTTCCCAACTTGTCACTTGTCTTTTTCCTTAATTTATGGCAGCTCCAGCTGGCTTTCAAAAGATATCATTAGCCAATAGCGGGAGGGTTGTTATAGGAGACAGGTAGCCAAGATTCTGTTCCTGTGGCCGTACACCACAGCAGGGCATCCCAGCTGGTGCGACTGGGGGCAGAGCTGGGGGGAGTCAGAGCAAGTGTTAAAAGGGAAAATGAAGAGACTGTCTACCCAGCACAGCCATATACATTGTAGAAGGCACTCCCAGGCCCTCATCTTCTGTATCATATTTTCAAACCCACAACTGATTAACAACCAGTATTTGAGTGACTGTCTCAGTGAACAATCACCAGACATTGCAACCTCCCCCTCACGCCTTCTACCAAGGAATCTTCACTCACTTAGACACGTTCCATTGTTAAGCTCAATCCAGGTACCAAGTCCTGCTCTTGGTGCTATGGCTACAAAGTCCCTGGTTTCAAAGAATGCCCATCCCTGGCCACCCGATTCTACTGGTCTCAAAGCTTTCTTAGATATTTCTCAATAGTAGCTCTTGCCCTCACCATTGTGGCTCAGCTGTTTGGAGGGTCATCCCGTAAACCCAAAGGTTACGGTTCAATTCTTGGTCAGGGCATATACCTAAGATGTGGGTTTGGTCCCCAGTCGGGGCATGTGTCGGAGGCAACCAATCGATGTTTTCCTCTCACATCAATGTTTCTCTTCCTCTCTCACCCCTCCCTCCCTTCTCTCTCTAAAATCAATAAACATGTCCTCAGGTGAGGATTTAAAAATAATAAGAATAGCTCTTTCTCATAAAAAGTAGAGGGACCTTACTTCTAAACTAAGAAATTTGCAAAAATAAAAAAACCCAAATCCCTGAAAAATTGAGTTAGTGTGGTTCATATTAAACACGTGATAGTCCCCGGGAAGGGACAAAGCAGGGGAGTCCGCTTTTCTTAGGAACGGGCTCATCTCGATAACCCAGAGCAAAAATACTACTCTTTGGACATCTCCAATAATTACTTTAAGAAGAAAAATAAACGTTTTCTTCGGAATGACACTCACTGCGGAGCCTCTGCTGCTCTCATCAGCAGGGTGTGCGTACTTCGGACCGAGGGGACGGCGGGCCCACAGCACCATGTGCTCCTCTGGGTTTCCTTTGGCAGCCGCGACCAAGGCTGGGCATCGGTCCTCCACCCCGAAGAGAACAGTGTCAACAGCCAGGCAGTTCTTGTGTAAATTCAAGGGGAAACTTGGCTTAGCCTAGCCAGGCCGGCTCTTCTGCCAACGCTGAGGTTTCACCAAGGGAGACATGCCCTTCTTTGCAATTCCTACTAAGGAGAGCCCACGTCTCTGGTGAGAGCTGGATGGCGTCCAGGCCTCTCCCAAATAAATGCTACCTCTGGCTGGGGTAGGTCGGGGATGTGTATGTTGCCTGAGAAGAACTATCCTTAGTTAAATAACATTCATACGGCACCGAATGACTGTGAAGTGACTTATAATTGTTATAATAATGAGAGCTAATGCTCCTAATGAAAAGATGTGATTTAATTCCATTCCTGGTAGATCCTCCTCCTGTTTGGTCTCTAGCATGTGCCTGACATACTTCGGAGACTTTCAGTAAACGTTTTTGAGCACGTACTGGGTATAAAAAGCCATGTTAGGTCCCCAGGGAGGCTAGAGGGGTGACTAAGAAGTTATCCCTGCACACAGGGTACCACAATCTGATGCAGAGTTTGACTGGAGTGGAGGTGGCAGGCAATGGATACAAAGACCATGTTCTACGAGGCAGAAAGGGATGTGCCATGAAAGCAGCGTTGGCAAAGCATTTACTGAGCAGATTTCAAGTGCCGGAGAGTGAACTAAGTATTTGACAGGCATGTTCTCATTTAATCTTCCCAATGTAAGACAGTATTGTGATTTCATCTATTTTACAGAGAAGGAAACTGAGGCACAGAGAGGTTAAGTAATTTATCCAAGGTCACATAGCTTAGAAAGTAGTGGAGCTATGAATCAACTTTCTTACTGTTGACATAAAAACATCCAAACCTATAGAAAAATTTCATGAGTTTAGTTGAGCCAAACTGAGGACATGCCCCGAAGCAAGATCTCAATGGATGGAGAAAAGGTTCTGGGAAGTGGCAGTTCTCCAGTTCTTTTTATGTATTTGGAATCAAAGGAGGGAGGGAGGAAGATTACATGAAATCCATTAGTGGTAGTTCAGGAGGTGGGGTGAAGCAAGGTGAAGAAGAAATCTCTTTGATTAGGTAAAAAGTAAAATGGAGAGATAGATACTTCTTTTCCATTGGTGAGTCCAGGATAGTTAACTTTGAACACTTACTGCAAGTAGGGATGGTGTACAGGGGGTGACAATATCGTGTACTCCCTTGAGGGTAGTTAGCCTTGGATGGGGTCTGGAAAAAAGGATTACCTTGGCATTTCAAAGGGCTGTTAACCTAGATGAACAAGAACAAAGGAAGAGGCTCAAAACAAAAATAAACCTTTTTACTAAGGAAGTTACAGGCCTGGGGCGTGACTCCCCACCACAGCCTGCTCAGTTAGGAATTTATGATCAAACCATCCTGGGAGGTTCCTTTTGGTCACTGAGTCTGTCAGATTTACTATACAGGCCCTCCCAGACTGACACGCCCACCTGCTAGGCTGACCTGGACAGGTCCCATGGAGTGGGGAACAGTGATTCGTTTTCTTATTTTAAGAATGAGCAAGCGACATCTTGTGGAATGTGCAACCAGGAGGCCTCTGTCCTGAGGGGCTAAAAAGTGATGCCAGGCTTTGTCAGGCTCTTTCCAAACCAAGGCTCTGTGCCTCCCTCTGGGATAAGATTTCTCTGATACAGGACCGGGGCCAGGGTCCCAACCTTGCTTCCCCCTTCTCCATGATAATGAACGTAATGAGCTTAGTAGGCTCCCGGGAGGTCTCAGAGGCTTAGAGCAAGGAAGTTGGTTGCACTCTGCACAGAGTGTAGCTGTCTTTCACCACCTACGAAAACCGAAGAGCCTGAGTGACGTGCCGAGACCCGTGCAGCGCACAGGACGCACCTGCCTCACGGCTCTCCATACCCTGCCTCCTCCTCAGCTCTCGCTCTCCCCTCACACTACAGGGTGGCATTTCTTCCAACTCTAGGTCATTGCCAAGGATGTTTTGGGGAATGGCGACGTGAGTCAGCCAAGTGGGTTGGGTTTGGAGACGGCATTTTCCCCTCCATTTGGAAATTCTCAAATACTCCATTCTGACTTATTCAAAAGCACGCTTCTTGTCTTCTCTCACATCCATTCTTCACATGCAGACACATGAAAATTGCAGTTTAAACATGTTTAACTTGAAAATGTTTACTGTATTTCAAAATGTCCACATACTCTCCTGCCCCAGAAATATAGATAGGGTGCAACCGAGGGCAGCCCAGCCCCTGCACAATGAAGTCAAGATTTCAAGTTGGTTTGAAAGAGTGGGATCTAACATATTTGAATCTCATTACACATCCTAGCAACAGAACATAGTCCTGTCTTCCGGTCCTCAGGCTCAAGAATCACACACCCACTATTTGATCTGTGAGGAGAGATCTGGAGGCACTGGGTTGAAATGGAAACAGAAATAGAGTTACTGCAAGAACTGGAAAGCATAAATCTAAAAACCAATGGGAGAAGGACATGTAATCATTTTAGGTGAGTTTAAACACCTAGGTGTTCCCAGAAGAAGGGCAAGATATGGCAAGCTAGTTTGAGAAGGTACGAGAATGATATAAAATGGCAATGTAATTCACTGTGATCAAATTAATTTCTTTTTCTCTTTCAATCTTAAACCGTGTAAGGAAATTTCCATTTGGTGCTGGTAGGTCATTAACACTTCTCTTGTACTTGTTAATCTCACCTTTCAGCAAAGAGAAAGCAGGCTTTGGGACTCAGCTGCTTGGCCAACGCCATTTGCTAGAATAAAATAACATTGATTTGTTTTAAGTTTGCTAATTTTTTCAGTTATCTTCTATCTGCGGCAAGTAAAGCAGTTCTATCGGTTTCTGTAGCAATCTAGAAATTTGCTTCTGGGGACCAGGCATCACATGACAGTTTTAAATGCAGAGCCTGGGCCCCTCAGGATCTCCAGTACCAGGACCTGCACTTTCACTAGATCCCTGGGATGATGCTGATGCACATTAAAATTTGAGAACTAATCTGCAGTTTCCATTTTATACACATTTATTTACAAAGAAAAAAGGAATTGGTTAAAATTAAAATGGTTTGAATTAGTATGCAGATATGTGGAAAACCATGCTGGTTGCCCAAGAATGTTTGGGAAAGACTTGGGTACAGCATTTTGCTAATGAAACTAAGACACAGGGATTCATTCCTCCAGGCACCAGTACGTACCACTGAATACAAGCCACTCGTCTGGGTTGACAGGAGGGACAGACAGATCATGTGGGGACTGCGGCTGTAGTCTTGGACGGCAGCTTTAGCTCAGACCCACCCTTCAAGGCTTTGAAATGTGCCCTCCGTGGGGCTTGGCCTCCACTCATGCCCAGCTCTTACCCATGGTGTCCTGGCAACATTTTACAACTGCCCTGGGAGTTGGGGGAAATGTAAGCATCTGAATATACATGTCAATCACATTCACAATGCCACATAAAAGCAACATAGCATTTCTGTTGATGTTTTATTTATCTAGTTTTAGAAATAACATAAATTTTTAAGATAAAATACTTCCTTTGCCTCTCATTTGCACCTCTAACTCAATGTGACTTGCTGTTTCTTGCAAAATCCACCAACCGCTTCTGTAATTCTGTCATCAGCAACAGGGTCACAAAATCAGACGGCAGAAAGATGTTTGATTATTAATATCTGATTATACAAAAAGTCTCTCAATGATGAATGAGGATAACTCTGATGTGAATTTTTGGTTGATATTTTTGTTGACCCTAATGAGTTCATTCATCAATGATGTAACTTCTTTATGAATCAGATAATAGTTTCCAAATATTGGAAGAACACTCCCTCTAATTTTTGTGCCATTCACAGTGCAACAGCTACAGATATGACCCACTTTTAAGTTCAATCTGCATTAATAGCATTTTCTGCATCCCTTTCTAAGTCTAGACAATTGATAAAATAGTAATCCATGGTGTCAATACTGATTGCAAACTACTAGCCTGATGAAAATGAACACAGAGTTGGGAAGAGTTGGGCAGGGGACACACCATTTATTCCCACCACACAGGTACCATCAGTGCAAGTAACCTCAATAGCATAGATAATAATAAAATGTAAATAATTAGCAAGTGATGCATTTTAAGTATTTATTACTATTTTAATATAACGTTTAATTGTGAGCTGATATAATTTAATTTTTATCAATGGCTGTTTAACAACCAGCTTAACAAATTCCTGAAAATTTAACACGTGGCTCTTGTAAGCTGTGAGGAGCCAGCCCCAGCTCATACCGCCACTGGCCACCCCGCGTAGCTGTGCTACCTGACTCCATTTGCCTGTCAGGACACCCCCTCTCCTGCTCCACCCACCCACACCTCCCACCTGGCCAGGTCCAGCCCCAAAAAGAGAAGGAAAATCAGGACTACTGATCACGGGAGGACTCGGCAGACAATGAGGATGTTTTAGAGTGATTCACCTTCACTTTGGGGAAGACAACTCGTTTCAGGGCCTTAAGCAGAGACCGGTGGAAGCAGCAGCATTAAACCGCTCATGGGTCTTCTGCGCGTGAGTCCCAGCTCTGCCCCCTGGGGCCATATGACCTTGAAAAATAACTCAATCTCAGTTTCCTCATGTAAAATGGGAATCATAATGACACTTGCTTCACAGGTTGTAAAAATTAAATGAGATCGCGGGCTAAAAGCTGTTAACAGAGTGCTTAGCATAGAGTGAGTGTTTCACATGTATTAGTTCTCATGAGCAGTATTCAACTCAGTGACTTTTACAAATGCAATTATTGGCTAATACTACTTTTTACATATAGAAAGCATATACAGCCAATATTTGCATGCTTCTAAGGTTTTAAAACTATCTACATGCATAACCTGATGGATGCCTCATGTGATTTGGGGGAATCGTCATCAAATCATTATCATTGTTATCTGCGTTCTATTGGCAGGGACTGGGACGCAGAGAGGCTGAGTGATGGCCCAGGGACACACAGCCAGGGGCTGACCAGTCAGAGCTGGGCCCATGGCTTCTGTTTTCTTTCAGCCGATCCCAGACCTTTAATGGGCATTTATGTTGAGTTCCTTACAGCCTTCAAAGAGCAAGAACTGGAAGAACTACTACTGAGGTATGAGCCTTTTGACTTGGAGTTTCTGAGCCAGTCAGTTAGATTGGACTATTTTTGCACAATTCAGTAAATAAGTATTCATATGTAATAAAAATGGTCAATGCAAAAAGCCAGTAACCTAGGAGACAAAGCAGTTTTCTTCCTGCTACGGCACTGTCTTGGTGACATACCATCAGACTTGGATTGAAGTTATATATGAGGGCGATCTCTCATTCTTTTCCCTTCCTCCAGCAAAGAGAGGAGTAGCAGTGACCTGCTCCCCTGAATGTATGCGGTGGAATCAAAATATGTCTATCTTGCTCAGGGAGAAGGTTCAAAACACAGACCTTCCCCTTGATAGTCACAACTGTGGCCAAGCATGTTTTCTCAAGGAAACAGGGACTATCGGATCGAATTTGTTAACTACTAATTTGAAGAAGGTGGGGCAATTGGCACTGTCTTACAGAGCTGGAAGGATTTACAAATTCTCCCAAGGGCAATTTGGCAACATTCATCAAAGTAACAAATGCCTACACTTTTGATTCAGCAATTCCACAACAGAAACTTACCCCCCAGAGAGATTCCCATGTACTCAAAATTACGGATGTATGTTATTCTTTGCACCATTGATTGTAACAGGCAAAGACTGGAAGCAATATAAGTGTCCATCATTGGGGGACTTCTAAATAATTAAAGTACTTCCAAACAAGGCAATACTGTGTAAAAGGGTGTCATTGATGTATATATGCTGAAATACTGGAATAATTTCTAAGATAGATCAAGTATCAAAGCAAGGGGGACGATCATACATATTTATTTATAAATATTTATATGAAATATTCCTGAAAGGAGGTATAAAAAAACTGGAAACAGGAGAACTGAATAATTAGAGCACAGGAAGAAAGGATTCTATATGCTTTCTACCATATATATATATTTTTTAAATCCTCACCAGAGGATGTTTATTGATTTTAGAGAGAGAGGAAGAGAGAGAGAGACAGGGAGAGAAACATCAATAGGAGAGAGAAGCATTGATCAGTTGCTTCCTATAAGCACCCCAACCAGGGATCGAACCCACAACTTAGGCATATACCCTGACCAATGATAGAACCCACAACCCTTTGGTGCACAGGATAATGCACTAGTCAACTGAGCCACCTGGCCAGGGCTCTACCATATGTTCTTTAGAAAACCTCTGGAATTTCATTCTATTTGCATGCTTTCTATGTTCAAACTAAATGAATGTGTGTATACAAGCGGGTGTGGGTACCTATCGAAAAAGAGGAATTCTTAAATCTAAGAGCTATTTCCTCTGAGTTAGAAGCAGTGGGGTGGTCATCAGAAAGGGTGTGAGGGAAGGACGGCGTCAGGCTCTCCACTCATCCCGCTCACCCGAGACCTCGCTCTCCACAGCAGCAGGCAGAGGTGGCCCGCCTGGCCCAGACCCAGGAGGAGAAGCTGGCTGCTGCCCTCAGGGCGGAGTTACACAACACTTCGTGCCAAGTGCAGAGCCTCCGGGCCGAGACGGAATCTTTGCGGGCCCTGGTGAGTGGGCCAGGAAGCAACCTGGCATTTCTTGTGACCATTTTAACTCTCAACCATTGAACTGTAGCCCTATGGGTCACCATGTGCAAGGGACTTCCACCTCACAAGAGGAGTCTGAGGCCTGAGAAGTTATCTGATACCAGATCTCAAGTGTGGTAGACACGGTGAGTGCCCAGCCAAGACACACTTCATCGGGCTGCTGCCGTGAATGCTGGCCGCTCGTGCCCACAGAGGTCCCTTCTCAGCTGCCCCCCTTCTCCAGAGAACTGCCCTCAGACAAACAGAAGGCACCTTCCCAGCCAATGACTGACTCACGGGGGAATTAAAAGCCCAGCTCACTTGGGTCAAACGGGAACCAGCCCTATGGTGTAATTCGCCCTCCAGTGGCTCGGTGGGACCAGGCTGTAGCTAGACTCCTCTGTGACCACCTCCTGGCTTATCACCTTCCCTGCCCTGTCCTGCTCTCCTTGCTCCCCCTTTTCCTGAGGGCAACCCCTTAATTATGTCTGTACCAGGGTCCCTGTCTCAGCCTCTGCTTCTGGGGCACACAACCCAAGACATCTAGCGAGCTCCTCAGACTCACTGTGGTTTGTGGGGGGACTGATTTCATCATTAATTATTATTATTATTTGTTAAAATGATTATCAATAGTACAGCTCTCTGCTCTCAGGGATGGCCTAAAGCTCTGTTACGTTGTCAAGTACAGCTCCTCCTGGACGCCTCCAGCAGGGGGCCACGTGTGCTGGTGAGGTGGTCTGAAGTCCGTTGAGGCCTAAGACGCCCTTCTCTCCCATCGGCCTCAAGGCCCGGGGCTGATTAGATACCATTGTTAATGGTATCTCTTCTCTTCCACCACATCCCATACACCTGCATCTCAATTTTGCCACCCAAATCAGTCCCATCATCAAACCACCAGCCCTGCCTTCCCCTGCCGCCACAGCCTGCCCCGAAGTTAGTCCCAGTCGGCTCCACTTTATCTCTACCTGTTGTCAAGGTCATCCCATCACCCCCGTTCCCTTCCTTCACATGTCTTCAGTCCACTGGCGTCCGTTGTCCTCTGGCCAAGGTCACACAGGGCTAGTCAGCCCAGGGAGGAGGCTCAGTCTTCTTGCCACACGTGAGCTGCATCATGTTGCTCCCCTTCTGCCCCACTCGTTCTCTGATGGGATCTGGGTCAGAGCACGAGGTGTGAGAAAAGGATCTGGGGTGAGAAAAATCAGGAGACTACTATTTAAAGCAATGCTGGTCCACACTTTCGTTTAAAAAAAAAAATCTAGGACTTCCGGCCAAGATGGAGGCATAGATAGATACACTTTGTCTCCTCGCTCAACCAAAAGAAGGAAAACAAATTGAAAAACAAAAAATAACCAGAGCTGCCAGAAAATTGAACTGAATGGAAGTCTGACAACCGAGGAATTAAAGAAGAAACATTCATCCGGACTGGTAAGAGAGACGCAGATGGAGACGGAAAGCCGGGCAGAGAGGACACGTGGTAAGGCTGCAGCTGGTAGACCCCGTGGTCCCACATTTGCGTGTGGATAAACTGGGAGGAATAACTGGGGAGTGAGACGGACCGCGCAGCCCGGGGCCCCAACATGGGAAAAGAAATCCTCAGAACCCCTACCGGGGAAAACCTGTGGGGGTTGCAGTGGCAGGAGAAACTGCCAGTCTCACAGAAGAGTTCATTTGAAAGATCCACATCTTTCAAAAGATGTACAAAAACCCCCCCACCAGAAGGGCCCAATTTGCTTGTAGATAGCAGGGGAAATTACTGAAACCCTGCCAAGAGCCAAGCAAGCGGCATTGTTCCCTCTCAGACCCCTCCACCATGTACAGTCCCACAAGGCAGTGATGTGGGTTGCCCTGCCCTGGCAAATACCTAAGGCTCTGCCCCTCAAACGTAATAGGTGTGCCAAAAAAAAAAAATATATATATATATATATATATATATGGCCCAAAGGAAAGAACAGATCAAAGCTCCAAAAACAGAACTAAGTGATGAAGAGACAGCCAACCTAACAGATGTAGAGTACAAAACACTGGTAATCTGGATGCTCACAGAATTGGTGGAGTATGGTGACAATATGGAGGAAAAAGGGAAGGCTATGCAAAGTGAAATAAAGAAAAATAAACAGGGAACCAACAATGAAGGGAAGGAAACCCAGACTCAAATCAATGATTTGGAGAAGAAGAAATAAATAAACACTCAACCAGAACAGAATGAAGAAACAAGAATTCAAAGGAAAAAGGAGATGCTGAGGAAACTCATGAGGAACCTCATAAGGGACAACTTTAAACGCTCCAACATCCGAATCATAGGGGTGCCAGAAGGAGAAGAGGAAGAGCAAGACATTGAAAACTTATTTGGAAAAAGTAATGAAGGAGAACCTCCCCAATCTGGCAAAGGAAATAGACTTCCAGGAAGTCCAGGAAGCTCAGAGAGTCCCAAAGAAGTTGGACCCAAGGAAGCACACACCAAGGCTCATCATCATTACGTTACCCAAGATGAAAGATAAGGAGAGAATCTTAAAAGCAGCAAGAGAAGAGGAGACAGTTACTTACAAAGGAGTTCCCATAAGACTAGCAGCCAATTTCTCCAAAGAAACCTTACAGGCAAGAAGGGGCTGGAAAGAAGTATTCAAAGTCATGAAAGACAAGAACCTACATCCAAGATCACTCTATCTAGCAAAGCTATCATTTAGGATGGAAGGGCAGATAAAGTGCTTCCCAGATAACATCAGGCTAAAGTAGTTCATCATCACCAAACCCTTATTATGCGAAATGTTAAAGGGACTTATTTAAGAAAAAGAAGATCAAAACTATGAACATTAAAATGACAACAAACTCACAACTATCAACAACTGAACCATAAAATGAAAACAAACTAAGCAAAGCACTAGAACAGGAACAGAATCACAGAAATGGAGATCACATGGAGGGTCATCTGTGGGAGGGGGAGGGTGGAGAATAGGGGAAAAGGTACAGGGAATAAGAAGCACAGATGGTAGGCACAAAATAGACAGGGGGAGGTTAAGATAACATAGGAAAGGGAGAAGCCAAAGAACTTATATGTACGACCCATGGACATGAACTAAGTGGGGGAATGCTGGTGCGGGGGTACAGAGTGGAGGGGAATAAAAGAGAGAGAAGAAAACCCATGTACAACAAATGACATTATTTATGTGACTTTTATGCTGATCAGTCTCATTCACCTGCCATAACCCTCGATAAACATCCCAGAGTTAGGGGTGCTGCCTTTCCCTCTGCGCTTTGGGCGTGGTTAAGGGGCTGCCGTTTCTTCCCCAGATGTCCCTGTAGCTGCCAAAATTGTCACTCTTCTGGTGACAGAAATTTTCAGGCAAAAGGCTGAGGACATATTCTCAAAGCCATATCATGAAAAAAGCCCAGATGAATTGCTCCTCAGTGGCAGGCAGCCCGTCACTCAGTGCACGTTCCAGACACACACACACTGGGTGCAAAGCCCTCCCCCAGACCCTGGGAGGCAAAGATGAATTGGAAGGTTCCTGACCTCTAAAAGCTGAGACCTTGATTGGTAGAGAAAACCTCTGCACAAAGAACTGAACAAATCAGAGGACACTGTGTTCCTCAGGGTCGCTGCTCCCAGCTGTTTCCATTCTCAGCAAGCCCCCAGCACACCCTTACCTTTGTCCCACAGCAGGCGCTCTCACCTATATTATTTTGCAGATAAAGTTAAGGTCTCCCGACACGGGGTCTTTCGTTTCCATTTCCCACTTCAAAACATCTCTGAAGCTTTATCCACTGCCTCTTTCCTTCAACAGACTCCAGCTGTCTCATGTTGCACCACCTGGACATTCTTCCATCTACTGTCCCCTCTCGTCTGCACTTTCAGTGTCCCCAGTCCCGGGAATCACCTGGGCTTGGCCTTCCTTTGTCAGACCTTCCAACACCACCCAGCCCAGGCTGCATTTTAATGTCCAGAACTCGTCCTTTGCTTTCCTGCCCTTGAGCCCTTGGACGTACGTGTTCTTCCCATGGCTAGGAGGAGGCTCCTCCCCACAAGTCCACCCACCTCTGCCTGCTCCTCTCCTCACGCCCTTGGCACAGGTGAGCTGAAAACACTGAAGGGCTACACCCACCAAGAAGCATAGACCCTGATTCCTACAGCAGGGTGATCTCTCCCACCTGCCACCCACTCACACTCGGAGTGGTGCCTGTGGTAAAATTAGCTCATTTACCAAAGTGGCATTAACTCCTCGAGGGCAGGGACCAAGTGTAATTACTTTTATGTCCCCAAATCACTCGGTACAGTGCCCAAAACATAGTTTCTTCAAAGTGATACCAATAGTAACAAGAACATGCTCATATGCATCAGATCCTCATAGAAATGTTGAGAAGTGGGCTGGGCTGTGGCTACCATCCCATTTTACAAAAGAGAACTCTGTGGCTCAGGGACTTTCCCATTAACACAAAGAAGTGGAGGAGCCAAGGCCTTCTGGCTCTGTTTCCGTCCTAGACCACGCCCCCCGTGGACCTGGGAACTGGCGCTCAGACTCTGGGACCAAGCCCTGGCTCCTCCACTCACAGGCTGTGTGACCTCTAAAATTCCATTTTCTCACTTCTTATAAAAAAGTGAGGATCTATTTATATGCATCTGCTATGTTAGTGGCTTAGGACAATTTAGGCAGAATTCAGCAGAGATTTTTTGTTTTTCCTGCTCCATGTAGCATCTGCTGGGGCCCGAACATCCAAGAATGGCTTTTTCAACTCACACATCTGGTGCCTCAGCTGTGTGTCTCTTTTTCGCTCTCCATGTGGCTCCTCTGTGTAGCTAACTTTGACTTCCTCGTGTCATGAGAGTCTTGCATAGCTGGACTTCTGACATGGCGTCTGGCTTCCATCAAAGTGTGAGCACGAAAACTACCAGTTCTCTTAACACCTGGGCTGGGAAGTCCCTGAACATCACTTAGCATGCCGATGTCAGAGCAGTCACAAGGCCAGTCCAGAATGAACAGGAAGAGAAAGAAACCCCGCTTCTCGACGGGGCCACGGCGGTGGCTCGTAGAGAAGGAGCATGTGGGACGGATATCACTGTTGCAGCTCCTTTGGAAATGTGCCCTACCCCTGGACCATAGCAGGACTTCCCTTATAAATCCACTGGGATGATTAATTAGAGAGTGCGAGCCCTTAGCGCAGCCCCTGGCACAGAGTGAGCTGTCAATAAATGGCATTATTAATTATCACTATAGCATGAATATTATAACCACTAGTAGAGTAACCCCAATTTGCACCATCCGGTCACCTAACTTAAACTCATGGTCCTAACTGTTGCAACAAACGGAAAAAGAACTCACACCCACAACCAGAGACTTACGTGTAGTGACATGGTAGCTGTGCCTAGGTCCCAGGATGGGCTGTCCCCCTCAGGCTCCAGCAGATCAGAGTTCTGGTCACTGCGCCTTATGGCCAAGGTTAGGAGCACAAACAGAGCCAGAGTAAGTAGCACACCCTCCTCTAACTTTCAAATATGGCAGAGTCCATCCAGCCACCCTGTCATCCTCACTCAGAGCAACCTGGGCACACGCAAGGCCCCCCCAGCTTATGTGGGCCTCGGAAAGCCAAGCTGATGAGACGTTCAGCCTTCTTTTCCAACAAGGCACCGTTTATATTGGCAGCCAGGCACCAATAATGATACTCGAGGCCTTCTAAAAGTTCTGTGTTCCGTCAACTCAAATCAGGGATTCTAGACCAGAAATCACAAAAGGTCACTAGTTTACTTTCTGGAGGGTTTATAACTCAAGGGCATCCTTTCAAATTTCCATAAACTGGGGAACAAGTGTGTTCCTGTGATCTCAGCTTGTTTGCTGGTACTATACATGCCACCCAGTGGGCCAAGGCTAGGACCCCCGCAGCAGTGGCCTGGTCACAGTCACCGAAGCTCGAGCCTCTCTGTGAGAACTGGGCCACGATGGTGAGGACTGGGGCGGCGAAACCGGGCCCGGCCTCTGAGGGTGAGATGGAAGAGGCTCCGACAGGGGTTCCCGGGAACCCACCCTGGGCAGTGGGTCCTGAGTCATCAGAAACAAACCCTAGGTCACAGGGAGGTGTCACCTCTGAACATGGATCCAATACTATAAACAGATGACTCAGCCATGGCTCTGCAAAATGTTTTTCCAAATCACAGGTGTTACAGGTCCAATGTCAATATCATCTACTCATAAACTAAGCAATTTCCTGATAAACAAAGGGAGAAAACCCCGGGGAGTGGGGGGAGGTTGGAACAATAATTCTCAAAGCCCGAGTGGCCATTTCTGCATTCTCTCTGTTGTAGAGGGGCTCTCAGATCCCACCAGCAAAATAATAACCTTAGTCCAGTTGCTGATACATATTTATTCAACTATTCATCACAGTTTGCTACCTGTAAATGTACCTAGGATGGGAATCTGACTAAAAATCCTCATATCCTATGGAATTAAGGTTTAAATAAGATAATATGGTGACCCCTGCTTAACAACAGCCATGATTCAAGACAGCACCAATAACCAACAATCTTTCGTTTCGGCCACAGTGGCAAAAAGGGTATGAAAAGTCTCCTCCTTGAGATCAGGGTGCAGGAATTTTTTTTCAGCAAAATTTGGCTCTATCCAATTTAAAAAGATATTTATGTGTCTCTTACATGTTATATAAAAAGCCCCATACTAAATTATAGGTTCACCCTAGTTACAACGATTAAAAATGTTAGACAGTGCACACAGCTTTTTAAAGGCATTTATGGTCAGCCCTACAGTTTGCGGGGTATGGTATACAGGGAGAGGAGAAGAAAGTTTCCAGCAAATGGGGAGAGAGACAGGGCAATACGTGTATATAACACAAGTGCTCTCATCCCGAGCAACCTACACACACAGGCATCTCTGCACCTACACTGTACCGGGCCCTGTATTGTCACTGGGGTTACAGGCATTTGGTCCCTGCTCTCAAAGAGCTCACCATCTGGTAGAGGACACATGCCCCTAAGAAGCTCAGCCCACTCTGATAAGTTCAAGGGCATGCGTGCACTCAGTCAGCCATGGAAACCTGGAGGAGGGGCCCCTAACCCAGCCTGGTGGTGGTAGGGGCAAGAGAGTGCCAAGAAAGGCTTTCTGGGGTGGGGGTGGCCCCTGAGCTTGGACCTAGGGATGAGCAGGAGCCAACCAGGCAAGGTGCCAGAAGGAATAGTGAAGGATGGTGCAGATGCAGGCACAGCATGACCGCGATTTACTCAAAGACTAGATGTGTCCACCACTTTGGGGTGGGGGGTAAAGATGGAAAGCTGTTGGGCTGGTCGTGGTGCCATGTTAGGGACCCTACGAATGTGCTTAAAGCAGAAGAGATACTGGCCCAGATTTGGACTTTCAACAGCACCCTAGCTCCTATGTGGGGAATGCAGCACAAGGCAGAAAGACAAGCTAAGAGGCCATGAGGTTACCCTAGATGTGGGGTGATGAGCATCGATCCTGGGTATTGGTGGCTGGAAAAGACAGGGCACAAATGTGAAGACTTTTCAGAATATTCAAAAGGCAGGATTCCGTAACGATTGAATCTGGGAGGGAAGCAAGAAGATCAGACACAAGTCTTTCCCCAGTTTCTAGTTCTCCTGAGTTCACCTGCGGAAGCACAGAAGAGAAAGACCACCAGGTCCACGGGAAAGACAATGGATCCATTTTGGACGTCTTGATGAGAGATGCCCTGGACTGTACATATTCCCAGCAAGAACGTCATGGCGGGTCGGTGCTTGGGGGAGAGGTCTGTACTAGAAGTGCCAATGCAGGAGTCATTGGCAGAGAGATGACTCAAATCATGAGTGTAGTAGAGACCAACAAACACACGCCCAGGAGGCACTGCTCAGAGAGATGGGCTCAGGATGGGGCTGGAGCGGTCGGGGCGGGGGGGGAGCCCACAATGAAGGGACAGCCGAAGGAAGAGGAATTAGCCAAAATGTGCACCTAAAACACTAAAGAAAAAAGTGCTGAGTTTAGAAAGGCCAGAGGCATTCATTCGAACTCATAATCTGGGAAAGAATGCCAGAGGAGACAGCATTTTAGCTGAATGATGGATGGGGTTTCAGCAGTGGAAGGGAAAGCGGCCCCCCAGGGGGTGAGAAAGCCTGAGCAAAAAGGCCCGGGGCCACTCAGAGAGCAAGATTTCTTTGAAGAAACACCTGCGAATTGCTTCTGTGTGCGTGTATGTGTGTGTGAGAGAGAGAGAATTTCTCTCTCTAGCTCTCATTTTTTTCCTCTCATTTTCTCACTCATCTTTCATTCTTATAATTTCATCTCTCTC
>PVJD01017253.1:0-18116 GCA_004026545.1 Mormoops blainvillei
AAGCTCCTCAGTGGTCTTCAGCTTTCATTAAAACTGACCCGTAGTTGCCTGCCCCAAATGCCCTTCTTCTCTGGCTTCTTCAGTTGCAGTCAGACCCGTACCCCGTGCTGGCAGCTCTCCCAGTCTCCTCTCCCAGCCTCTCCCAGCCTCATTGCCATCTTCTTCCACAGAGTGAGAGTGTTCTTGTGCATCTAATCCCACCCTGGCATCTGATTCTCAGAGGACCCAGACAAATATAAACCTTTTCACATTTCTGATTTGGGGGATTTTTGTATGTTTACTCCTTCAGTTTCTTTAAATGTATTAGTCTTTCAAAGAATTAATAGTTATCTTTGTTGATCCTTTCAGTTATAGATTGGTTCTGTAACATAATTTTTACTCTTATGTTTTTTAGTTCCTTTCTTTTGCTTTTTGACCGATATTGCTGTTCTTTTTCTATTCTCCTGAAATGGATGTCTAGTTCATTAAATTCTATCCTTATCCTTTCTAATATATCTGTTTCAAGCTATAAATGCCCTTTTACGAGTTACTTTAACTATATCCCACAAACATTAATTTGTAATTTTCTTTTTTGTGTAGTTCAAAATATTTTCTAATTTTTATTATGATTTCTTCCATGCCTGTGTTAATTAGGAATGATGGAGGATTTTTCAGTTGCCATTTTGTAATTGATTTTTAATAAAATCTCATCATAGTCATATAACATGTTTCATATAGTCTCAGTCCTTGAAAATACAGAGACTTGCTTTATGGCCCAGCATAGGGGCAATTTTTGTAAGTGTCCTTGTGTACTTGAAAATCATGTATCTTCTGTCATTGCTGAGTTCACTGTTACATATGTATTGTGTATTTGGTTAAGTTTATGAATTGTATCACTTTCAAGTCTGTGTCATTATCAATTTTTTCTGCTTATTTTGTCCCCTCCCAAGAGAAGTACATATTCTTAGTTATATTAACTTTTAAAAATATATTTACAGCTATATTCCTAGGTGCATAAAAGTTTTAAAGTGTTATATCTTCTTAGTTAACACAAACTTTAATCAATAAAAAATATTCTTCCTTTCCATTAGTTAGGCGTTTGCCATAAAATCTATTTTGCCTGCTATTTATAGGTCACCAGATTTCTTCTGATTAGTATTTGCAGAGTTTGTCTTTTTTAAAAATCTTTTTACTTCCAGACTTCCTGTATCCTACATATTTTAGATGCTTTTTAAAAGAAATAACTTGTGATTATTTTTATTTTAATATTTTTTTCTCTAAATTCATTGCCCTTTTACTGGAACATTTAGCCAATTAATATGAATTGTAATTGATGTTTTACTTGGGTTTATTTCTACCATCTTATTTTTGCTTTCTCTTTGTTCACCCTGTTTTTTGTTTGTTTGTTTGTTTATTTGCCTCTTATTTATTGCCTTCTTGGTATTAATTGAAACATTTTTTCCTTCTATTTATTTTTTAAGCATTTTGGAGACTATGCATTATATTTCTTTTTCTTGGTTTATTTGTTTATTTAAAATATAACGTTGAGAACCAAGTATACACCAGGCACTGTTATAGGTGCCTGGGAAAACACATACACAAGGTAGAAAAGATTCCTATTCTTCTGAATCTTATATTTTGTGTGTGTGTGTGTGCGTGTGCGTGTGTGTGTGTGTGTGTGTGTGTGTGTGTCAGGGGTGAGGAGGGGAAGAGAGAGATAGTAAACAATGGATGCAATCAATAAGCGAAATAAATAAGCATGCTAGAAAATGACAACTACCGGGGAAAAGAGAAAAATGGAGCAGGGCAATGAGTTTGAGAGTGCGGATGGCAGGAGTGGGGAGCCATTTGCAATATTAAACAGGGAGCATCTCGAACAGAAAGTGACATGTGAACGAATATTGAAGGCACTGAGGGATTTAACCATGTAGGTACCTGAGAGAAGAGCCTTTATGACAGAGAAAACTACCAGTTCAGGGCAGATGGCAGGGGTGTGCCTGGTATTCAAGAAACAGTAAGGAGCCCAGTGGAGAGTAAGGGAGATAAAGTCAGAGAAGTGGCAGAGATGGGAACAGGGGCAGCCCAGCAGGAGGTCATGTGGGGGCTCCTGTAAGGGCTGTTGTAAAGAATTTGGCTTTTACTCTGGGTGAAGTGGAAAGTCAGCTAAGGTTTTTGAGCAAAGGATTAATATGATCCAACTTAATATTTTGAAAGGACCACCCTGGACGCTGTAGGAAAATAGACTCTAGAGGGCCAGCGGTAGAAATGGAGAAGCCGTTAGAAGCCCACTGCAGTAATCCAGGTAAAAATGATAGTGGCCCGAGCAGGATATTACCAGGGGAAGTGGTGGGATGTAGTCTGGAAATAGTTTTAAGATAAGGTCACCCACACTTCCTGATGGATTGAGGGGTTTGTGGTTTTTTGTTTTGTTTTGTTTTTTGTATTGAGCAACTGGAAAGATAGAGTTTCAATGCAACGAGATTGGAAAGCTTGTAATTAGTACAGGGGTTTTGTTGGGTTTTGTTTTGTTTTCTTAGTGGGAAGAGGGCAGATAAGGAAATACCTTTTGGACGTGGAGATGTCAAGAAAACAGTCTGATACATGAGCCTGGGGCTCAGAGCAGAGGTCTGGACTGAGACATAAATTTTGGAGCCTTGGGCATTTAGGTGACACATAGTAGTCACCCCCTAAATTTCAACATGTTATTTACCTTAAGCAAGTTTAGAGTTAATATGTTTACAATGTTCTTAAATCATAGAAGGAATCTGGCACACAATAACTTTGATTACTTCTCCTTTTATGAAAAGGTTTTATTCTCTTTTTTATATTTAAGTGTACTTGGTATATAATATTAGTGTATTAGTTTTAGGTGTACAATACAGTGATTCAACATTTTGATACCTTAAAATATAATCACCCAACAAATTCCAGTAATCACTGTCACCGTGCAAACTTGTCACAATATTATTGACTATATTCCCATTCATCTTTTTCACCTCTTGTCCTCCCCTCTGGCATACATCCTTTTGGTCTCTTTTTCTATGAGTCTATTTTTGATTTGTTTTATCTTTTCTTTTTTAAAAAGTCTCACATATAGTGAGATCATTCAGTATTTGTCTTTCTCTGTCTGACTTATTTAACTTAGCATAATACCTTGTAGGTCCACCCATGTTGCCACAAAAGGCAAGATTTCATTCTTTTTTATCTCACATAATATTCCATTATATATATGTACCCCATCTTCATTATCCACTTGTCTATTGGTGGACACCTAGGTTGCTTCTATATCCTGGCTATTGTAAATAATGTTGAGATGAATATAGGGCTGCATATGTCTTTTTGAACTAGGGTTTTCATTTTCTTCAGATAAATATCCAGAAGTGGGATTGCTGGGTCATGAGGTAAATCTATTTTTAGTTTTTCTGAGGAATTTCCATACCGTTTTCCATAGTGGATGCACATGAAGAAAGACATTTCTCCAAAGAAGACATAAGATGGACAACAGACAAAGGAAAAGATGAAAAGATGCTCAACATCACTAATCTTCAGAGAAATGCAAATCAAAACCACAATGAACTGTCAACTCACACCTGTGAGAATTTTTATTATCAAAATGTTAACAAATAAATTGAGAAGGATGTGGAGAAGAGGGAACTCATACACTGTTGGTGGGATTACTTCATATTTTGTAGTACATTTTTCTTTTTTTTTAATCCTATATATAGGATTTATTAATATTATTTTACATAGTGTTTACATAGATTTATCCTTTCTCAGCATTTTTCTCATACCTCAGATCTACATTTAGAATCACTTCCTTATTCATGAACTACATCCTTCCGAATTCCCTTAGCAAAGGTTGATGGCTATATATGTTTTTATTGCTTTGAAAATGATTTTATTTTAGTTTCATTTTTGATAGTTTGTTGTTGTTGTTTTTTTGCGGGGGGGGGTATTTGGTCTTTTTTTTTTTCTTTTTGCTAAGAATGAAATTCTAAGTTGACATCTATTTTGTCTAAGCACACTAAAAATCCCATTGCACTGTCCTGGTCTCCCAGCTGTTGCCAGGGAGAAATCAGATCTCAAAATAAATGCTATTCACTTGTAGTTAATCTGCTTTCTTTCTAGCTTTTAAAAAAATTTCTTTGTCTCACTGTGATATAACCAAATGTGCGTTTCTTATATTCTTTTAATTGTATTTGGAAACTGTTGGGTTTAATCTGTGAATTAAAATTTTTTATAAGTTCTGAAGATTCCACAGTTATTATTTCCTCAGATATTGCCTTTGAGCCATTTATATATGAACCTTTTCCCTCTAGTCTCCACTTCTCTGTTATATATTCTATAGTTGTTCTCAGGTGCTAAGCCTAGATAATTTCTTCAGAATTTGCTTTGATTTGTACATAATTCTCTATAAACTGCTGCTAAACCTTTCAACTGTTTTAATGTCAATTACCACACATCTCTTACCTAGAAATCATTCAGTTTCTTTAAAACCTGCTTTTCATTTTATTATTTTAAGTTCTTACTTTTATTTCGTTAAAACATATTAAACATTCTTCTTTTATATTCTGTTTCTGATAATCCCAATACCCTTGGTCTTTGTGAGTATGATTCTACTGGCTTAATTTTTGCTGGCTTTCAATCATGGTGCCTTATTCCTCATGAGTTTTGTGATTTTTTAAATATTGAGTCCATAGTTTTTGGATTTTATAGGAAGGAATTATTTGAGGGCTGAATTGAAGGTAAATTACTCCAAAGATAAATTTGTCTGCTTTTGCCAGTTACATCAGGATACCAAATAACCTGGACTATTGTAAACTAAACCATGGCTCAGAGAAGTTCTGGACTACTGAATCTGTGTGAATTCAAGGCGCAAACCTGCTTAAGGCCACCCAGTAGTGATAAGTTTTTCAAGATTTATTCTCTTTCTAGTACAAGGACCTAAGCTAGGCAGACGGCCTTGCAGTCCTCTCAGGGCGGGGGATCAGTATCTTTAATCCACCCCAACACCAGGTGGGAAATCATTTCAGGTTTCAGCTTAATGCAAGGAGGTCTCCTATTAGATTCTTCTTCTTGGACCAGCCATGATAACCAAAGATCAAGGCCTCAAGTTTGGCAAAAGCGCTCAGGGCTGAAACCTGCCTCCTATCTACACACTTTCTATTTCAGTCTCTAGTCTCACTTAGCTTTTGGCCTGTATGCATGCATCAATTTCTTCTTGATTTATCAATGTATTATAATAATTTTGAAGTCTAGCATACTTAATTCATGTAAGTAGAAGAATTGGTCAGAGTATCTATACCCAGACTGTTTGAATCACAAATTCTCTATTGTCTTTTCATCTTAATCTTAACAATTGTCCTATTATGGCAACATAATCTCATTTATTTGTTTATTTATTTTAATTTTTTAATCTTATTCAAGGACATTCTTTTTCATTGATTTTAGAGAGAGTGAGAGAAACATCGATGTGAGAGACAAATGTTGATTGGTTGCCTCCCGTACATGCCCAGATCCTGGATTGTATGAGACCTGACTGGGAATCGAACTTACAAGCTTTTGGTTATGGGACGACGTTCCCCACAACTGAGTCATAGTCTCATTGATAATGATTGAAAAGATGCAACTTTTGGAAAACGTGCTTCCTTTTCTTGTCCTCTTAGCGATGTTTTTGAGAGCACACATGTAGGTAGAGAAGGAAAAAAAAAAAACCAGAATCAAAAAACCAAGGTCATCAAAGAGGCAGAGAAGGTTTTGAAAGGAGGCAAATGTGCTGTAGGCTATATTAACTCCTGAGCCGGAAACAGTGAGCTTTTCTCACACCCTTGCACTTCTGCGATCAGGACAGGTGCATTTGAACAGGCCTGGGCAGGATAAATAGGCCCAGATCACCACTGCTGGGCATAACCAGGACTCTAAATTTAGATCCCATTCCTAAAATTACACACGTTAAGTTTTTGTTGTTCTTGTTGTTGTTTTGTTTGTTTGTTTGTTTGTTTGTGGACCCACAAGTTTCTGTTGATGAAAACTCATTGCTTTGAAACTCATTTTTCTGGGTGTTTATATCAGAAAATCTGTAGCTAACCATGGACTATTTATTACATTTGTATTTCTTCCTGAAAACCCAAAACAATGTTGAATGATTAACTTCCTAATTTTAAGCTGGATCTTCTCTTCATGCAGTTCATTGACTGCAAAAAAAAAAAGTGGGTTAATATTAAATGTTAACCAACTCTATATGGCTTACATTTTCAGATTTAATCTGCCTCTAACTTATTAGGTGAATGCAATTAAATTATGAATAAATATTACTAATACATTCTCATATTCAATACCTAGTAGAATCTAAGAGAAGTGATTTCTTCTCTGTTAAGCCTTTTCTATTAGATGATCAAATTTTATTGATTTTACTTCTCTCTGTATTTGTGGCTCCAAATAATTTTAGTCTATGGGTCTTTTCAGTTTAATTTTCAAAGTTTTCTGGGAATCTTTTCTCTTTTGTTGCACACTAACTTAGAATTCTGCAGAATAATTTTCCATTTGGATCAATGAAGCAATTAAGGAAGAATGTCACCAATCTCTACTAAGCTTTGTTCACACTCGAAAAAAAAATTGAAAAGAAAAATTGCACATGCTTCTTTCTTGGTATTTTACAATTTTTTCCCCAATTTATTAGTGGCAGTTATTTAAATATACATTTATTTTCTCATGAAAATCTAATCAAAATATTTTGGTCTCACCAGTAGTATATCAATATTTGCTGTTCTTTTAATAAATCCTTGTGATTACATTTAATAAGTTAATATAAGTAATTGTTCTGAGATAATTAAAATCATTTTTATCTTTGTCTTTTTAGATTATAGGCAATTTAAATAAATGCATGATATTACAAGGTCTTTCAGTTACAAAAAATAATTGATATAGTGTTTAACTTATTACTAGCAGACAATTAGAATTTTCACTTACAGGTTTTTATTCTGCTTGTGGAAATCTGGAGTCAAATGTGGTTTAAACCTGAATTTGTGCTGATTTAATGAGGTTCCTAATCTAGCTAGTGTAAACATTTATGCCCCTGTAATTGCACTAGGGGGAGCTATAAGTCCTTCACTACTCAGTAAACCAGCAATTGTTTCTGCATGTCTGTTCAACCACTTTCTGATTAAGACCGTTTCATTAGCACTTCATGCTTGCCACAGCAATGAAACTACTCTTTAATCACTCCGAGAGGCAGAAAAGAAGCTATGAGAAAGAATCAGATACCTTGTAAGTCTAAAGAAAGCTCAGCTGATTTCATGTTCATTATCAAATGCTAACTACTCTAATATGGAAAGTAAAATTATAAAAATCGTATATAAGAATCACATTTCATTAAAGTTGAAAGGGATAGTAGGTCAAAAGTTATATGGTAAATGGTCTTAAACCTGCTTATTAAAGAACGAATGGCAATGAAAATATTGTCAATTAACCATTTTTTTAAACTTTTTTTTTCTTTTTCAATCCAATTTAAAGAAACTGGATATTCCTAGCCCTCACAGCCTGTGAGTACAAAAAAGGTCATAATATCCCTGAGAATTTTTATTAGCTTGCTAAACCCATTTGGTCACTGCAGAATCTTGGTCCCACACAGAAGTTCTCCCCCCGTTCTAGACTCTCTGGGAGCCCAGGGAGTATCTCCAGTTGGGGAAAAGTCTCGCTCCCTTACTGCTTTGTCTTTTACAGGGGTCCAAATGGTTCCAGCATCAGGGAGCAAATTCTCTCAGACGGCAATGAGCCTTTTCTCTCCAACATGTAAACCTGCTGCAGAGGCCTAGGTAGGTCAGGCTGAGCAAGCAGTCCCGTGGTGTCCCAGAGGCTCTGGTGAGCACGTCACGCACACCTCCCGTTTCTCCAGTCATATCTGCTCCCTGGGGCTCTGCTGGTCCTCCTGCAAGTCCATTTTTATCAACCCCCTTTCCTCAACGACTTTGCCAGGCTTACCCATAGGTACCCTAAAATTCCACATAGAAGTAAGGGAAATAATACTTTGAAAAATATTAAGCTCATGGATTTCTCATTTCTTTCCCCTGTATACAATTTTGCCATTTTGGAAGGGGAGAAGGGAAATCGGAAAAGAGGAAATGATAAGAAGATGCCCATCTAGAAAGGAAAAGGAAGTGGACAATTGGGACCACAGGCCCCTGGGGATTGAACAGAAAACGAAACAGAGCAAATGGAAAAGAGTAGAAAAGGGCACTGTGATGGGTCGTATTGTGTTCTCTCCATACATCCACATTTCATATATTGGAGTTCTGACTCGTATGTGTCAGAATGAGACTATTTTTGGAGAAGGGCCCTTAAAAAGGTAATTAAGGTACAGTGAGGTCACATGGGTGGGCCCTAATCCTAATCCTTATAAGAAGGGGCATTTAAGACACAGACTGGCACAGAGGGAAGACCATGTGAAGACACAGGGGGAAGACGGCCATCTGCAAACTGATGAGAGAGGTCTCAAAAGATACCAACCCTGTTGACACCTTGATCTTTAACTTCAGTCTCCAGAACTGTGAGAAAATATGTTTCTATACCCTAAGCCCCCAGGCTGTGGTATCATGTTGGGGCAACCCTGAGATAGTAAGACGGGCCTGGTTTCGCTCTCTGGCTGACATTTTGCAGGAGAGCTGACGTGCGAGTAGGTCAAAGGGACACTGAGAGTAGATCTTTTGTCCTGCTTCCCATGCAGCGTTTGGGCAGAAAATTCCTGGGCATTCCTGATCCCACATGGGTGTCCCACTTGTGTGCAATGAGTGCCAAAGTTGTGCATGAAAGGACAAGTGACTAGAGGGTCACACACTGATATGGGCCTTGTGGAGGGCATAGGTGGCAGCTCACATGACCGAGGACACCCTGGGGTGGGCTCCCGGGAAGGAGAAGCCTGGACTCTGTAGGCCAAGACCCCAGAGTGGACTCCCCGGTTGGGGAGCAAATGGGAGGGAGTCCTGGTCCGACTTTGCTCCTTGGAGACGGAGGTGGGGCCAGGCTAACAGGGAGCAGCACTAGAGCCAGGTGACCTGGAGGACCATCAGCCCCAGGTGCCAGCAGAGTGAGCCATGGCTCTGCTGAGAGGCTCTCAAGGACTCCCGTGCAGCCCTGAGAGCAGGGTAAACACTCCTTGCCCAGACACCAT
Organism: Mormoops blainvillei; assembly: GCA_004026545.1. Taxonomy (NCBI): domain Eukaryota; kingdom Metazoa; phylum Chordata; class Mammalia; order Chiroptera; family Mormoopidae; genus Mormoops; species Mormoops blainvillei. The sequence goes on from PVJD01017253.1 coordinate 9,146, forward strand.
CCTGGGAAAGGAAATGAGGTGTGGGCTGTGGAATCTGAAGAACTGAACCTTTTTCTGAAACGAGAGAGAAAGAAACTGGAAAACCATTGTTTAGCAAATTTAACTCTCCCTTCTACCTGGGTCACGGGGAGTCAAGTTTGCAGCCTTCCTACACAGGTCACATGAGGGTAGCACACTGAACCTGGGAATTACATGTAGCTGACCACCATTTTTCCTGCTGTACATACAAGGAAGTCTCATGTACTGTGTTGGCACCAGGCACTAGAATGTCACCATTGCTGCATGATATGATTTCCTGTCCCTAGTGAAATGTCTGCACTATCACATTTCTTTCTCTCGTCTCTCTTTCTCTCTTTTCTTTCTGTTATTAAATTCCAGCTCCCCCAAATATCACCCAAACAATCTATTGATAAGCAGACAAAGCTGTGTTTATTGCTGTAGTGCTAAGGTAGGAGGTCAGTCCTGGGATCTTTACTGAGATTTTGAAGTCTGGTTTCAGGGGCCGTAACTGGGATAGTGTGAGTGCAATTGTGGAATCGTAGGATTGTTGGGCACCACACAGCAGTGATTATGAGGCAGGCTTGAAAAAGTCTTGGGGTGTAAAAGATCTTTGATGCTTTCTATTGGAAGGCTGATGGGTCTTTCATTAACATTTTGTAAATAGAAAGTAATTTGCAACTTTCTGGGTAAACTCACCTTGAGGAAAACAATGGAATAGTGAAGTTACGTTAATGCAGCCAAGGGAACTGTGGATGGAGACATTCAGGTTCTCAATCTGGAAGAGCCTGGTGTGGAGAAGTCCTGGTACCGACAAGGCAGTGTGGTTCTGAGCATGTGCGCTGGCTCTACTCTGATCATGGAAGGGATTTAGGGCAAGTTACCTAACCTCAAGCCATGGGAGACAGCAAGTTCTTGCTATTCATATTATCAGAATGTCTCCTCAGCCCTCAAAGACCTTCAACATTCATAGAGAAATCAGATATACTCAAAAAGAGGTGTAAGAGAAGGTCAAATAGGAAAAGCCAAGGTTGGGAGTGGGGATTTCTAGAAGCTCTGGGAAGCAACAGCCCAGGGAGCTGAGCTTTCAAGAAAGCGGGGATGGTGGACCATGGGGATGTCTTTTCATAGGAGGGGACTTGCCTTTCCTCACTGTCTGCCTCTGGCCTTCCTTTCTTCCACAATGGCCTGCCACTTCAGGCTGGATGCTGCCTTGGGTGGACCCATATTTCCAACCCCTGCTCCTGCAGATGTGGAGCTGAGAGCGCCCGGCTCACCTCCCACTAGGTCTTGGCAACACAACTGAGAATGTGTGACCTTGGGCAAGCAAGCCACTTAAGAACCAGCCTCACGTCTTCTCACCTGCGCTATTCTCTGTACTTCATGGGGGGTTAGTGAGATCAAAGGATACAATTATACAGTCAGCTCTAAGTTCTCTGCTAATTAGAGCGCCCTTTGGGAGCTCCCCCTGCATCTTCTAATCTGTTCCCCTCATTGCTGCATCCCTGTACCTTTTCTCCCTTCCTCTGCTAGTCCCTTCGTCCCCTCCCACACCCACCTGGTTCTACTTGTGCCTCTGTTTACCCCATCTGTGTATCTTTGACTTCTTTTCAGGGTAAAATCTTTATTTCAGACCTGTATTTGTCTAGTTTCAATTGACCACACTTAGCACAGGCTACAAAAGCTCTAGGGGGCCACGGAAAGATCTTGGCTAGACAACAGGGTCTTAGGGTCAAACTCTGGCCCATCCACTTACTGTGTAAACTGAGGAAAATTGTTTAACGTCACTGGATCTGTTTCCAAATCTTTAAAATGAGAATAATAAAAAGAAATTTTTCCTTTAAATGAGCATAATGTGGGTCATGTAGATATGTATTTTTCAAATTATCCAGTGCCGATAAATAAATGCTTTCTTCACCTCCAAAGGTCTTCTGAGACAATGAGAATGACCTCGAGGGCGGCCCAATGCTCCGTCCCTTCTGTTCCTTTTAAAGAAAAGTGAGTCCAGTGCTTGAGAGCACAGGGTTAGGGTCATGCCATCTGTGTTCAGATCCTGGCTATACCTCTAGGACAGGGACTAGGGTGAGGAGAGTGCAGCACTCACCTTGGGCACAAAAGTTAAGAAGGCACCAAATTACTCAGTAATCAATGGATAATATTGCCGCGATATTTTTAAAATTTTATATTGGCAAACTATGGCAGACCTCCTCTTTTTGTAAATAATGTTTTATTTCAGAGCTGGGATTAGGGTGAGGCCTGGTCGTGGAAGTGCGTGGTCAAACCCTGTCTCTACCTAAAAGATTAATGTTGTGTTCGTCATGAAGTTTTATGTTAATTTTGATTTTTAAAACCTGGAATTAAGACATTTTTCTTGATTATTAAGTGCTTTGGTGTTCCCTTTCATTTTTGCACTGGGATGTGCTTCCTCATGTATCAAATGGGGATGATAATAATGGCACCTGTCTCGTAGGGTAACTGTGAAAATCGAACAAATCAGTGAGTGTAAAGGACTTACATGAGCGACTATACGGCGATAGTTGTTACCGGGCGTCATGCATAGGCGAGACCTTTTCCCACTCCTTTGCGTCATCCCTCTCGTACTCTCCCCTTCACTTACCTACTCAGCCAACATGTCAGCAGCTTCTAATCTGTAAAAGACAAACCATTAGGTGCAGTAAAGGATTTAAAAATGTATAAAACATAGTCCTAAAGATTTATAATCTAGTTCACTGATCTGTTAGGTTTATTTAAGCTGCCAATAGCAGAATACATGACTAAAATATTACTTAGGAAATAGAGGTTTATTTTCTTGCAGGACAGGGAGTGTAAAGGCACGTGGGTCCAGAATTGTCTAATCCAAGAGACCAGTAGTATCTGGGCTTGGGTGCAGTGTCTTTGTGCGGCCCTCGACCTTATCCTCAGGGTTGCAGCTTGGCAGCGAATCCTCCAAACACAGCTTCGGCTGACAGCTTTCAAAAGCAGGAGGAAGGTGGGAAGGGGTGCATCTGTGCACGTGTATGTGCGTTGTGTTGTGTGTGTATGTGTAATCTGTATGGTGTGTATTGTGGTGTACTAGTGTATTGTATGTGCTCTGTGTAGTATGTGTCTATGCATGTGTGCTGTGTGTGTGGTCTGTGCACATGTATGTGTTATATGTATTGTAGTGGTCTGGGTGGTATATATTGTGCTGTTGTTTTGACATATACATGTGCTTGTGTGGTCTGTTTCATGTGTGCATGTATGTGTGTTATGTGTGCGCACTGGGGTGAGGCAGATTACCTTCCCCTCTGAGAGTCCCTGGTTCAAGAATACCATTGCTGCCCAAGGAGCCTTCCCCTGCCCCACCACCTTCCTACTTGCCACTTTGATCCTTTGCCAGAGCTGCAGCCAAGCCCCTCACTCCCCGAGTTACAGGGATGCACGACTGGCTCAGACCTGACTCAGGGGTGGGCGGCCCCTCTCCTGAGAACACTGTCTCTTCCCTACCTACTCTGCTAGGCGTCCTGCTACCTGGAGGAAGGGGAAGGGCTGTGGGCAGGGTCAAGAAATATGTCTAAGAAATATGTCTCCCAGGTGGATTTTCATAATCTTCCAAAAATGTATTAGTAGTGACATTTTAAGGAAGGATTGCTTAAAGCAAGAGGCAATTCATTTGTTTAGCATTTTTGGCTTAACTGATGGCTACCATCAGTGTCTCCTCAAGCTTGGCTCAGGCCCACAGGGTCAGCAGACCTCACCTGGTAAGAGACAAACAGTGACGTGGGCAGCACTGATAAGAGGGCAAAGTTCAGAGAGTCTGTGTCTTTCCTCTCATCTCCTGGCCTTCTTTTTCATTGGGCTGACATTGGTTAATAAAATTACACAGGATGCAGGTGTACAGTTCTCTAACACACCATTGGTAGGTTGTACTGTGTGCTCGCCACCCCATCTCCTGGCCTTATTTAAGGCAGCAGGTGCAAATCATGGAAGGTGCTGGTGCGCACTCTCTGAGGAAGGAGGGCAGAAAGAACTTCCAGCTGGAGGAGTCCTGGAGGCATAGTGTGGGGGTGGGGGGGCGTGCAGGGCGTGAGTCTGTGGTAGAGGCTGGTTCTGGAGAGGCCAGGCGTGGCCCTGAGGTGGGCTTGCAGGGCATGTCTGTTGTATGATTAAAGATATGCAGTTTAGCTATAGAAAATAAGAAAAACAGATGAAGATGAAATGGACTATGGAAGCACGTTGTTTAGGAAGCATAGGGGTAGACAAGGCATGCAGCCTGTGTGCTGGGCAGAGAGGGGAGGGCAGAGAGTGGACCTTCACGTGTGGAGGCTGCATACACTCAGAAGGAGTACACTCAGTACTCAGGATGTGCGATGCACAGACGTAGTACGTCCCGCATCTGCAAGCCCTCTGGCAAGCACCACGGCTGTGCGTACCTCTACTGTCTGTGGGTGTCTCTCTCTGGAACAAGTGCCTGTTGGCCCCCCTACTCAGATCTTCCCCCAGAACCACAGAATCTTTGGAAAGGCCTTGGTGGGGGCGGGAGGGCGGGAGGGAGCAGGACTCCGGTAACTGGCTTTCTGCCTCATCTCTTTCTTCCTACTCTCTGTCCTGGAGTTTGAACTGGCGTGTTTAAACATCTTCAAGTAGCTGGTGAGCCTTTCTGCTCCTTGGCCTCTGCAACAGCTGCCTAGTGATGAACTTGAAGTCATTAGCCGCAGGCAAGGGGTTTTCACTTTACTCAGCAGTATGACCTTGACTGGGGACCTTCCTTGTCTCGGGTGTGCCTGGATACACAGCTGGGGCACAGACCAACAGAAAGGCCGCGGGAGGATAAAAGACAGCAAGAGCTTTTAAAAGACAATATTTTTTCTTCCTGTTTTCTCCCTCCTTTCCCCCTTGCAGTCAGCATCGTGAACTTTGCCGTGGGCCTCGCTCTCCTGCTCCTGCTGGTCGCCTGGCAGCGTGTGGCGAGGTGGGGAGGGCGGGCCCCGAATAAACACCAGCCTAACGGCCCTAAGCCCCCCCTGTATTATTAGAAAACAAACAACAAAAAACTGGCATCATAAATATGAATAGCACTGTCAGATGAATTAGTCGAATTGGGGTTATTTTGCACCATAAACACATGATAATCGCAAAGTTATTCCATTTCCTTTCCCTATTTTCTCACATCCCATCCATCACCAAGAGCTTTTGTCTGTACAGAAACTTTAACTTTACAAATCACTTCCATACAACTTCTACTCTGCTTGGGTTTCAAAACTTCCCTATCATATAGGAGATCAGCATGATGGTTGTCACGTAACTGCTCATAAAAATGTCTCTAAAATGTGGAGGGATTTGAGGGATTTGTAGCATATCACAAGAGACGGTATCAGATGAGAAATTCAGATCCAGGCAAACTCCCTGTGCATGGTCTGAATAGATTTTTATACTTCTTATTTCTCCCATCTGAAGTAATAATACATACATACATACATGCATGCATGCATATATAAATACATAAAATTTAAAAAGATAGAGAACCTGAGTCCCGGACCCAGTCCCAGTCAGCAGGGGGCTGTGCAAAGGTGTCTTGTCACAGGCCCTTGGGAGGGAACAGCGTGTTCTTGTTCAGCTGGTTCCAAGCCTTTGCCTGCCACTCTCAGTTACCGGAAGCACCAGGGGTGAAGGGCGAAGTATCTCCACGGAGCAAACGCACTCGGGAACAGCGTTCTGCAGGACCCCTGGCAGGGCCCCTCCATGTCCCAGACTAAAGGAGACCTCGGGAACGTATGAACCAGGCACGTCGGGTAGGCTCAGGCTGGATCCAAGCCACAATGGACTGGCTAGGAAGGACATTTGGGGGCTATTTGGGAAATTTGAATATTGAATGGGCAATGGATGGGATGAAAATCCATTCATTGAAAAAAGCAGGTCACAGACTGGCGCGGACAAAACCGTCTGGTTTGGATAAAATATCTGTGTCTGTGGAAAGGATATACACTAAAGGGTTAACAACAGAAATCTACTGTTAGATCAGTATGAGCTTGGTGTTTTATTTTATTTCTGCTTATCTATTTTCTTATGTACATTAGAAATATTTATATGTTTCTAATATTTATACAGGGGTGTGCAAAAGTAGGTTTACAGCTGTGCATACACAAGATGGAGTTTATATAGCTATTGCAATAATCATAACCTACATGTCTTTTTACCTACAAACAACTGGAAACCTGCTCTTGCCCACCCGTGTATATATGCTTTTGTAACAATAAAAAGTTATCTTACAAGGGGATGTTAAGAACAGTATAGGAAATGGAGTAGCCAGAAAACTTACATGCACGACCCTTGGGCGTGAACTGAGGGGTGCTGACTGCTGGAGGGCATGAGGAAACCAGGTGGCGAGGGGCAAAGGAGGAAAACTGGACACCTGTGAGAGCATAATCAATAAAATACATTCTAAGTCATTTTAAAGAGAAAATAATTTCCCCTAAGAAAAAGAGGGAGACCCTAGTGCCTACGCACCCACCCATCTGTATCGACGCCAACGTGGGGATCCCAGCCCCCTCCCTGAACCCATATTGCAGCAACTCATGCAGGCTGCTGTCCCCAGTCCCCAAACCCAAAACTACCTCCTGAGGCCTCCTGTGGAGCTGCCCTTCCCCAGGTGGCAGGTCGCAAACGGTCTGATGAGTGCACCGAGGGTCCCTGTCGGGGTACCATTTGATTTTACTTTTGATGCCCGGGGTAAATCTTTAGCGGTAATAACTCAGCCAACACAGAGACACACAAAATCTGCTGCCAGGTGTACTGAGAGGGAAACGGCCAGGGAGCCCTCTGGCATCGCCCAGCCCTGCACAGCGGAGCCAGCCTCCAGCTTGAGGTGAGTGGGGAGCTGAAATGACTTCTAAGAGCTTCTTCCCTCCTAACCAGAGCATTGAAAAGTCAGGCCCCGATGCGGAGCACTATGACATTACCTGCTGAATCAAACGTTTCACACAGAACCTACCCGAATATCAAAAGATAATGTGCTTGATAAATGTCAGCCGTCATTACGTGAAGAAGGGGAGAGCTATACTTCAACCACAGGGGAGAGAATAGGAGAGGCATGTAGAAAGCAGCCAAAAGCAGTATGTCTCCTGATCTCCTCTCTCAGGGAATTTTAGGAAAAAGAAAGGAATTACTGCCTTCCATCCACCACCCACGCCCACCCTCCAGGGCATAGGTTCAGAAAAGCAAATGCAGGAAAGCATCGACAGTAGTAATCTGCAGGTAGGTATGGCTGTGGTGACAGTTGCAGACAAGAATCCAGGTGGTCAGCCCAGAGGCCCCGGCGGGGAGTGCTGAGCGGCCTGCCATGGGTCTGGTGGCAAAGCAAGGATGCCTCTGAGGGTCTGGAGGAGAAGGTGCTGACGAGCCCTGCAGGCGGAGGGAGGCCCAGGCCTGTGGTGGGAGGGGGTTGAAGACACAAGACACTGGGGCATCTCCCAAGCTCAGCAAGACAAGGTGTGTGCGCTTCAGAGAGCCCCAGGGCCTGCGTCCTCAGCAACCCAAGGACCCTCCCCAGGAACAGCACCCGAAGGGCAGCTTCCATCAAGAACCAGCCCGAGCCAGGGGTTCCCCACCAACACCTCATATCTGTGCCTCCTGAACCCAGATCAGCTCAAATTTGCCTTGGTCAAGTCCCCAAAATGCTCACGACCACCCCAGTGCCAGCCAACCCAAAGAAATGTCTGGAAATGGCAAGCTGGAGTGGAAATATAGGATGTTCTTGACATTTTGCAGTTAAATCATTTTAACTTAGTCCCTCGGATATGCCGTAATGACCATGTGAAGATAACGTCGGGTCCTTCTTGGGCCCTACGGCAGGCCTGAGTGAGGACCCTGAAGTTTCATTCTTCTCCAGGTAAGCCTGTCACTGCTAGAGGGACGAACGCATAAAGGGAAACGAGGAAGACAATGCGCCTTCCGCCGGTCACACTCTGCTCAGTCCTATTAAACTCAAGATATGGCCTCTGTTTAGAGGAATGATTAACTACTTTCTTTGAAAGAGAAAATAGATAGTAAAAAGCCGTGTATTAATGAATTTACACGTGCTTATAAAACCCTCATCATCAAAAAATTAGATTTGAAGCAGGTAAAAAGCAATAGAAATTATCCTCAAATGTTCCCTCGGAAATGATGTGTGCAGAATGTGAAGACCGACCCCTGTGACCACGGAAACTTAAATCGTCAGTCTAGTGGTTGCCCATTTCCTTCAGCCTTTATGACCTTGTATTGCAGCTGCGTGGTTTGTTGCTCTAGGATTTTTGCTTTATGTTATAGTTTGTTTGTTTTTTAACTACTCTGGGATAGCATGTAAAGAATATCTCATAATGGTTTCAGAGCACAATCTTTGGCAAAATAAAGTCACAGCAGGTTAATTAAGAAATTTAGAAAATTCTTCCATAGACAACTCTGTGCTCTGAAAGGAAAAGTTATAATTAAGATATATTTGATGTCATTAGGATCATTTAAAATGCCAACTTTTCAACCACTGAAGATAATAAAGTCAGTAGGAAGAAAACATTCCATATATATTTAACTCTCTTTTGGATGAACTTGCCTTGTTGGAAACCACTTCCCGGACCCCCCAAAAAGAACTTTTTTCTCCCCTGCTGTCCTCTCACTTGCACAGTCTGATCTCTGTTTCCAAGGCCTGGAAGATGTCCCTAAGATTTAACTGTCACTTTCGAGGATTAGAACAATCTAATTTTTAGACCCTTTATGACTCAAAACATAAGTCTCTCCTTCAAATCACAGCTTCCCATAGCGCAGGCCTGGTGTGGGTTTGGTAACAACCCAAGCAGCTGTGAGAGGTAGGGCGGAGGTGGACAGGTGAAAGGAGCTATTTGTGTGAGGTCATTATCTGGTCCAAGTGGCAGTCATCCCATAATGACCCCCCTTGTGAGTTCTTCAGGTACACACGCATGCAGAGCTGGGGACATCTGACACTGCCACCGCCCCTCCCCCC
>PVJD01017254.1:0-18112 GCA_004026545.1 Mormoops blainvillei
GCCCCCACCCCTTCCTTCCTGCCCCTCTAAATGAGCAGCCATCTTGAAACCTCATGGCAGGTGAGCCTCAGCCCCTGGATTTATTTCATGCTTAGTTAAAGAGGGAGCTACAGGAAGCAATCCCCGTTCAAGGATGTAATGAGGTCTCCACTAATGACCCAGGCACCAAAATGAGGAGGAAGCGTGGCCGGCCAACCCTTGGGAAGGGGAAATTTGTATTGGAATAACGCCTGGTTGGCCTCTTTGGATAGCCACGTGGTCCAGGTGTTTACCCAGACCACCCAGGCGGTGCTTTGCACGTGCCTTTATTCCCAAGTCCTAGAAGGACAGGAACAATGGGATGGCAATTACAATAGTACTGATTATTAGGTTGTTGTCAGTTGTTGTCAGTCAGTTACTGCATGGTAGGAAAGCAGCTAGATAGATTTTTTTTTTATCCAAACTCGAAGATCTATACTAAATTTTTAGCAGCGTCTACTAAAGATGTACATGCCATACTGGGTCACCAGTATTCTGTTGGAAATATACCCAATGCTAACGAGGATGCACGTGCACCGAAAAGCACGTACTACCACAGTCACAGCTATACTGCGCCTAAGAGCCAAAGCCTGGAAGCAGCTCAAGTGCCCATCAGCAGCAGAATGGGTAATTTGTGGTATAGTCATAAAACGGAATACCACGCAACAATAAAGCAGGAATGAATTACCACTCCACGCGACAACGTGGATACATTTCACAAATATAAGGAGTGAAAGAAGCCAGATACAAAGAAAATGTCGTGCAATTACCCAGCGCATTCATAAGCAGCCAAAGCTAATCCTCAACCATAGAAGGGGAAATAGGGGAGATTGACGGGAGTGTGACGAGCAAATACAGTACGGGCTGGCAGTTTGGTGGTTAGTTATGCAAATGTGTCCAGCTTAAGAAAGCTCATTGAGTGGGCTTTTCTATGCACGTGTCACACTTCAGTCAACGTTTATGAAAAGCATTAAAAAAGATGTTTGGCAACAAGAAACTCTTAACTATGGTGTGTATGAGCACCCTCACTTTGGGTTTTGGACACAAGAGACCTGAGCTCTCCACCCATTGCTCTTGTCACTCGGCCAGGCTCTGTCTGGGTATCTCAATCCCGAGTGGAAAACTCGGGACACCCATCGCTCCTGGTTCCACAGCCTCGGAGAGGTATTGGGGGCCTTGGGGGAGGGGAAGCAAGGCTTCTGGAGTCAGCTCACCTCCCTTTCACACCCGCCTCCTCTCCCAAGAACAGAAAGCATTTCCAACATACTTGATACCTCCTTCCACGTTGATGAGCACGGCGCCTGCCACCCAGTGGGTTTTCAGGGAGTTTGCTGAGTGATTGAATAACAGTAAGGATGAGTGAATGAATTGCTACTGCAAAAAGCAAATCAGATAATGTATTTAGAATGCTGTGAACAGTACCTGGAATGGAGCAGGGCTAGAAATTCAGGGGCTCATATGTCAAACAGCCCTGGATTTGAACCTGTGGTGGTGCATGGGGGAGGCATTGCCACCCCCCACCACCCTCTCCTGGTGTACTCTTGGGTGAGTGGCTCTCCCTCTCTGAGGCTCAGTTTTCTCATCTGCAAAACGGGAGAACAAACAGGCCTCACGTCACAGGGTAGTCCTGAGGACTCCATGAGATGGTGCAGGTAAAACACTTGGCGCATTACCAGGTTCAGAGAGTGGGAGTCGTTATTATTCCTCGGTACAACTGATGAGTGGCACTGTGAATGGCGCCACGATCATGGCCCAAAAGGAGACTGTCATCTTTCCTTCTTCATCTCTCTGTGCTGATCTCTCACTCTTTCTGTGTGTCACAAGCCCCATGTGAGCCGAGCCACCCTTGGCAGCATTGGCCGCTGCATGGATAAAAGGACATCCTTCCTCCACCCCAGGGAGATGGCCCGGTGCCAGTGTGTACGGGCGCAGTGCCCGTGAAGGGGGCCAGGTGGGCACCAGGACACTGGGGCTCTCTGTGTTGTCACTGCGGGTCAGGGGGCTGGCAACAGCCACTCTGAAGACCCTTAAATATGCCCCCTCCAGTACTTCCTGCAAGCCCCACACCCAGCACCTGCCTGGCGGGCAGGCCTGGGAGTGAAGGGAGGCTCTGTGTGCTGCCTCGGCCCCAGGCCCGCACACACCCGGGGCGTTGTTCTTGTTAGCTGCGAGGGCGCCTTGGGCTTGGGGCAGAGGCTGGCTGGGCTCCAGGAGGAAGACGTCGAGGCCCAGGAGTCGGAGAAAGGAGGGGCCTGGGGCTGGGCGTTAGGTGGTGCCAGCCTGATCCCCAGTGCACGCTGAGCTCTTCTGCTTGGTGAGAACCTGGACCTGGGAAGGCCAAGAGTGGAGGCAATGTGCTGTGCGTCCCACGTCTCCCCAACGCGGAGCATGTGCTCCATGCACGGTTATAAGATGGGATGGATTAGGGCAGGATGGGGGGGGTGTGGGATAGGCTGGGATAGGAAGGGTGGCAGGGGATAAGATTGGGGGAAAGCGGTGGGCTGGGATGGGGTAAAACAGAACAAAATGGTTTCTCCTATTTCTGGCCCAAGTTCCTCTTCAAGCCGATGTAGAAGGCAGGGGTGCAGCCCAGGCATGGGCGACATCGGCTGAGAGCTCAGGGGAGAAGTGAGGAGAAACAGCAACTATTCCTTCCTCCAAGCCCCAGAATGCTCAACTATGGAAACCAAAGAGAAACGCTCCTTTAAAATGGCCTGTCTGGATGACATCAGGCCAGGAAGGGACATGAGAGACCAGCCTGCCCAGGGCTCTACAGATTATGTTCAAATCCCAACCCCAGCAGTTAGTTGCATTGCTCTGGGCAAATGGCCAAACTTCTTGGAGCCTCAGTTTCCTCATCTGTAAAATGGGGGTGATAATATCATCTACCTCCCAGGGGTGTTGAGAGGAGACAATGAAATGATCCAGGTAGAAGTATGTACAACAGGACCCGGCACGTAATAGGCACTTGTCACCACTAGCCTGCGTCATCGCCATCACCACCGTTGTCGTCATCATCATCATCACTGAAGGTGGCTTAGGTTTTCAGCTCTCTGACTCCCGCTCCAGCTCATGATTCAAGCTTGTGGTCTCACTTTTGGCTGATTATGGGGGTTCAGTGGTCCCTCAGTGACCCTCAGGTTCAAAGGTCTGCTAGAAGGACTCACGGAGCTCAGAAAAGCCATCACACCCAGAGTTCGGGTTTGCTGCAGTGAAAGGACACAGACTAAGCTCTGCACAGGGAAGAGGCTTGTTGAGCAGAGACTGAGAGAGACCGTGCGTGAGAGTTGTCCTCTCCCAGTGGAGCTGAGCAGGCAGCACATAATTCCAACACACGGCGCTCTGTGACGCCCACAGAGTGCAGTCAACCAGGAAAGCTCACATGAGCCTTGGTGTCCAAGGATTTTATGAGGGTTGTTCACATAGGCATAAGTGACCGCCCATGTGACCGATCTTAGTCTCCAGCCCGTCTAGAGGTCAAATACCAAGCCCAAGGTGCCCGCCATAAATCACATTGTTAATACCCACCGTCCCCAGGGAAACAAAGATACTTTTTTCAGGCAGTACAGGATATTTCAAGGTTTTAGAGCTTCTTTTCCAGGAACCAGGGACCTTTCTTTGGAATGTACAGGGTCTGGACAATCCAGACCTGCTGAGTTAATCCTTTACTGCACAGTTATGAGGGGGACCCCAAACAAACGGAATTATCTTCTGGAGGGCAGGCCCCTTGTAGCACAGGCTTCCTCCACTAGGGGAGTGTTCTAGGAACCCGTCTGTATCAGTGCACCAGCTGGCGTTGTGGTGAGAGGCTGCGTTCGGCTTCAGTGAATTTTTCTCAAAGACTCTTTCAAGGCATTTGCCCGTTTCATGATCGGTGATTTACAAGCTCACCTGCCCACACTACGCTAAGTGTTCAGCAGTTTTTGACCAAAAAATGGCATGACCCCTGTGCCCCACCCTCCCTATTCACCTGATCTGCCCCCGAGGGACTTTTTGTTTTCCGGGATGAAAAAAGTCCCCAAAGGGAAACATTTTGCCGAAGTGGGCAAGGTGAAGCAAAAAACAGCAGAAGCACTAAAAGACATCAAAAACTGTTTTGAGCAGTGGAAAAAATGTTTCAATAGGGGTTTTGCATCAAATGCAGAGTCCTTTGAAGGTGACTGAAGTTTAAACACATAAGAATAAATGTACAACTTCTTATAAATAAAATGCAGTTTTGGGGGGGTCCATCCTCGTCAATATTGTCATTCTTCTTAAGGAATTATTCTATGATGCCGAGGATGAAACTGAGCCCCAGAGATGAGGATGGACTCCCCAGAGGCCACACAGTGAGTTGATGAAGCACCCTGACTGTCCCAACCCAGAGCTTGGCCCTTCGAACCACAGGCTTCAGTTTGCCCATCTACGAAATGGTGATGCTAGGACCATTTCCCCGCCTCCGAGGTGCCTTTGGATTCTGCCTTTGTAGAAGCTGTTCTTCCACTTTTCTCTGCAGTCCAGTCCCCAGGAGGAGCACCTGGTTCTCTGCCACTCGTGGGGTGCAGTTAGTGCCCTCCTTTGTCCCAGGGACCTCTCAGCTGGAGCAGATCCTGTGCTGATTTGTTTGTAGTAAGAAGCTCTTGGCATTTACCCATCAAGGCAGCTGGGCCAGGGCTCCGGGAACAGCTGGAGGAGAGGCACAGAACAAATAGAAGCATGGGTGTGGGGATCAGACAGCCCTGGTTCAAATCCTACTGACACTTCCTCCTCATTAAAGTTAAGATAGTGATAGCTACTTTTCAGGAAAAGAGAAAAATAAATAAAAACAGCATTTCAGCACCACAGATAAAGCCACAAGAAGGTCTTATTTGTCCCTAGCAAATAAAGCCACTGTTGTTGGCTATGTCTGAAGAGAGGCCAGCCCTCATCTCTGAAATGAAACAAATTAAGCCTCGAAGTTGTAAAACTGCTGTGAACATCTTAAAACTCAATCATACACACAGCTCCCCTCAACTCCGCCCCAGTTTCTGTTTCTTTAAGATTGATCAGGCGAAGATCACTCTCCTCGCTTTACAAATCCGGAAGGCAAGGCTTGAGAGATGGAATTTGCTCAAGATCACAGAGCAGTTTGGGGGGCAGCTTTCCTGATTTCCTGGGGATTCTCCGCCTCTGAGCAGGGCTTAGGAGCATCCTGGGATGCGGATTTGCCCTTCATTCTTGTCTGGAAAGCTGAGCAAACAGGCGATGAGAAATAAACTTAGGATGTGTTTTAAACTCACTCGCAAAAGGCCTGGATTCCTTCCCAAGTATTCGTCGATGTGAGCGTAGAGGTAATTGAATCGACAATAGACAGATTTCCTGCCGCGGGTTTTCTCTCTGGGTTGCCTTGTGTGTCTGCCTCCCAGCCCTCCCTCAATGACTCACTGATTCCCGTGTACACAAATAAATCACACTGTGTTCCTCTCCCCCTCGCTACCACTACCGGCAAGAAATCACCAAGTCAACCCTGAGACATGAATGGAGTAGGGGTGGGCGATGTAGGTGGAAAGGAGAGGAGCGGTTTAAATGTTAATCAGTTGGCCGTGATGTCAACCACAGTTAATCAGATTGTTAAAGATACAAAGGCGGAATCACACCCCTGTGCCAACAGCCATCAGGGCCCATTCATGGGGAAGATGGATGCCCTCCCCCCGTCTCTGCTCTGATGAGATGTAACTGGACATGAAAGAATGTTCAAGGCTCTCTGAACCCCACATGAATTGCAAAGGAGGCCCATTAGTGGGGAGAAGCCAGCTCACAGAGGACAATTATCGGATAATTACTCTTGTAGCTGAAACACTGAAAGAGTCCTTTCTTGCCCGCACAAGCTTGTCCTTTTAACACCTGCTGCAAGTCCCCTGAGACCCCCTGGGTTTCTGAAGCAGACTCTGGAGGGGTCAGGCTGGCAGTTCGCACGTGCTGTTTGGGGGATACGTACCTCACACCAAAACCTCCCCTCCATCCATATGACCACAGCACGTGGGGAGGTGCCAGAAAAATGAAGACACCAAACAAAGTCACCAGCTGGTCTTCTCTTTGCCCTCCTGCTGCTAAAGCAAACCGTGCGATTAATGGGGGTGGGAGGCCTTTGCACTGTGATGAAATTATGTTCGTGATTAGAACCAGTCAGGCTGTACCTTCACCTAGAACATCTCTCCACTTGTGATATCGTAAAGCAAAGCGTGCTTTTCCAGCATCAAGTTTACCATAAAGATTCACTGTTATGACAGCCAGTGCTGTAGACCACCTACTTGTCCATGACCCCTCACTGGAAGAGGCGGGCTTTACCTAACACACCTAATCTCACTCTCCACCAGTGCTGCAGGCATATTCATGATTCATCCAAGAGATACTTTTGGGTGGGCCTACTATGTGTCAGGCCCCTGGCCATGGCATAGGTTAGGGCGACTGTGATGGATGGAGCAATGCCATCGCTGCCCTGGGGAAACTGCCTCCTAGTAGAAAAGACAAGAAAAAACGCGGCCAAGCATGACAGTGTGACTGATGCAGTAACAGGTCTCTTTGGTGGTGTTGGGGGTTAAGGGAAGATGAGTAACTGCAGGGAGAGGTTAACAACATCATATGCAAAGTGATGGAGGGGAAAGGAAGAGAGAGACATTGATTGAACTCAGCAGGAGTGAAATGATTTCACTGGGCTGCGGGAGGTGGTGAGAAATAGGATGGGGAAGCTGGCGGGGACGGACCACCAGGGATTGTCCAGGAAAAGACAAGGACTTTAACGTTTACCAGAGACGACCGCGGGCCCAGGCAGGGGTGGTTTAGAAAGACCCCTCTGGCCAGTGCAGATGGAATGGGCCAGGGTTATGGAGCAACGGCCAGAGAGAAGCAGGGTTTTCGCTACAGTGTTTGTGGGGATGATAGGGTATCTAAAAACGCCTCTTGAAGATACAGCTTGCTCTCTGCTTCTCTCATGGTGGGACTCGGGTTCTTTGGTGCATCATAAAAATGAGAAAGTGAGCTGTCCCATTTGACTGTGTTGGGTGCAGCCCCGGTGCCTCCACTGCCCACGGGGTTGTGCCTTGGGCACTTCCCGTGCTCTGTCTGTGACTACACGATGTTACTGAAGTTAATCACCGCAGACGATTTTTTCAGAGTGACAGATTCCGAGCATGGTGGGGACTGGGTGATCTCCTGGTTTGGGCCAACCCCGTATTGAGGGACCTTTCCTGCCTTCTCTCCCACGGAGGGTCCAGCTGCCTGGGAGAAGGCATGGGGCTTTGCTTTGGGGTCTCGATTTCCTTCCCCATCACCATCCACTGCGCCCTCACAATATATCGGCCAATCCCACATGGCCGATCAGCGGTCCCAGCCTCCTCCCTCTTTCCTGGCACTCATTTCCCCGCCAGTTAACTCACCTCCAGGCTTGGAAGGAGGAGATGGAATACGAGTCTGACCCTGTTAGTCCTGAGGATAAATTGGGATGAAAAGAAAGGAAGTTAGAATGACTGGTCCTTGAGGAGGCTTGAGAACCGAGCCACAGCAGCTCTGGCCGGGATGAGGCCTGGGCACTTGGTCTGTGTTAGCAAGGTCTACACCCTGCCCCCGCCAGCCCTGCGCAGCTACATGCAGAATTCTAGAATTTCTGGCTATGAACATCATCAGCTCCTAACTAAGATGCTAACCACCCCCAAGGCACTGTTTGTTTGTTTGTTTTACTTAATTTTTTAAAATTACAGTGAAGCAGAATTTCCCACCCCGTGTGGAATTGTGAGAACAGTTAAACACCCCGAGAAAGGCTAGGGTTTGTTCTCTGTCTTCCCCTGAAACTGGCATGGCACACCTCAGGGAGCCCATCATTACCGTGAACAATTATTAGTAATTATTACTGCTATAAAAATAGCATGCATGTGGCAAATTAATCAAACTATAAAATTATGCACAATGAAAACTGACTCCCTCCCCCTCCTCAGGCTGCAACTTTTAGGTCATTCCTCTGAGGATTACCTGGACATATTTACCAAAGATATATATTTATTGCACAGTTATTTGAAAGGAGGGGCCAGAGAATGGCAAAAACATAAATACTGATAAGACCCTGCTTCAGTAACGTATGTTTATACTCTAAGGCAGCCATTAAAAAAGAATGACGTGACCGTTATGTGCTGACATGAAAAGATATTTGTGATGGGTTCGAAGTGAAAAATTGGTGGTGGGATGCTAGTGTATGGACTATTGTGGGGCGGTGAAAAGGGAATCTGACAAAACTATACTCAACGACATGGGTGAATCTCACAAAGGGTTGAACAAAAAGAAAAGAAAAAGAGGAGGTTTCAAGAGGATTCATGTAGAACAACTGTGTTTCTATATCTACATGTGGCTCTCAACACGCCACACAATCCCATATATCATTCAGAGACATCGACATGCGTGATAAATAAATGCAGACGATAAAAAGTAATAATAGTAAAATAATGCACATAATAAATGAGAAGGCTGAGGGTCAGGCTCAGGACAGCAATTACCCCCAGCAGGTGGAGCAAATGAAGAACGTGGCAGGGAAGAAGAAACAGGGGCTCCCACTGGGCTGCTCGCATTCTCTGTCTGAAGCCGAAGGGGTATACACATGGGTATTGGTTGCTTTAGTCTTTAAGCCTTTTTGAATGACTGAAATATTTCAAAATGCATTTCTCCGTAAGTGACAGAGGAATATTTACAATGTAAGAGCGCTGTGACTATTCAGATAGAAAGTGGCAACAGCGCTCATGAGAGCTGACAGGCTGCTCTGTGGGCACCGTGCCTTCCACTCGAGATTTCATTTTTCTCTCTAGCAGCCCTAAGAGATAAGGCTGGTACAAGTTCACCTTGAAGATGAGAACAGTGAGGGCCAGAGAGGGGAAGTGATTGTCCAGGGTCTCGCGGGCAGTTAGCAGCAGGCTGAGTCTGGGACATGGCAATTCTGACTCCAACCCACACCCCTATGTGCTACCGCACATTTTCAGGTAAAAACAAAAAAATGTATTCCTATAAATACATTTTATTTGGAGATTCAACAAGGTCCTACTTACAATGATTCCCTTTAGAAGGCAGGATTGATGGGCAGGGAGGGGGCAGGGCAGTGCTTATATTTTTGATTTTTATACATTTCAGGTGTTCTTGCACTTCTCCAATAGACTATTTTATAAGAAAAAATAATTGGAGGGTGTGGGAAAGAGGAAATATTATAGGAAACAATGTCAAAAAGTGTTCAGCTCTACCTTAATTGGCTCTATGATCTTGGACAGGTCACTTCCTTTCTTTGCGCCTTGACTTTTTTTTTTTTCATCTATAAAAATAGTCACGGAACTTTTGGAGGTTGGGATGAGATCTCAGCTGGAGAGGCACCTTGTGGAGTGTAAGTCGCCATCTCAATGTCAGTGTTGTAGGCCGGGGCAGTAACTGAGGCAGGAGGGGGAATCCCTCTGCCTCTCAAGCCCACCTCCTGCCTCTGCCCGGTGTCCCAGGAAGGCTTCTCCAAGTCTGGATGGGATCAGCACCATTAACTTAGCTGAGGGTCCCCCTGCCCACAGGTTGAGTAAACCAGGGGTGCTGGGTCCTCTCTAGCTGAATGAGCTCCAGCTAGTCATCCAAGGGGGACCTCTGGATGCCAGTGCCCTGTTGCCTGGGCCAGTGGCTGGTACATAAAAGGTGCGTAGTGGATGGTTGGATGGAGGGATGGTTGAATGTGAACAAATAAGTTGATGACCAAATGTGAGTGGGAGGAGAAAACTCAGTCCTCATTCAATCCAAATTTTTATTTATGAAATGAAGATGATGCTAAGACCTTCTCCAGCCTTAAAATTCACGGGTGCAAGCAAAACAAAGCTGACGAGCTCCGAGAATGGGAGGGAAGGTCCGCTCCGTAACGAGGTCGGTACACCAAGTCGCCTGTTTCATTCACTCTGCTTAACCCCGTGGTCATCAACCAGGGGCAATTTCGCCCCCGCCCCCACCCTACCAGGGGACATTTGGCATTGCCTGGAATCATTTTTGATTACAACCAGGAGTAGGAGGGAAGTTGCTACTGACCTCTAGTGGATGGAGGCCAGCAATGCTGCCCAACATCCTCCAGGGCTGTCCTTTGCTCCCCAAGCAAAGAATTATCCAGCCCGGATGTAGAAGTCATAGAATTCACCAGCATTCTTCAGCGTGGTCCAGATGTTCCTGGGTTTGTTTCTGGTTTTGTTTGGTATGCTTCTTTTGCTACTAAAGTGCTATGTGATCCTGGGCAGCTCATTTTCCCTCTCTGGACCTCAGGTGTCTTCTGTGCACGGTTTGAAACCATGAACTCCAGGAGCCTTTAGATCTATAAGATGTGATGTTTAATTTTTGGTTTTGTCCATGTTGAGACCAAGCACACCAACCAGAACAGGCTGGGCAGGCCTTTACTGTAGAGTGTGAAAGTACAAGAAACCACCACTGAATCGGGTGTTAATCATGATGATTAGCCTGTAGTTAACATTTTTTAGAACCCTTTATCAAAAATATATCAGCTGATGCACCCGCCGGTCCTACCTCCTACAGGCACTCACAATGAGAGGGACAGTTTAATGAGAGGGGAATTATCCTCCCTGACAGGAAACTGAATTCCCAAGGGGCTCGATGACTCAGAAAATGAATGAAATATGCCTGGGATTACAAGTGTGTCTGTCTGCATCCCCTCAGCCTCTCCATCACGTGGTGCTAAAGGCAGCCTTTAACCCCTGCTCTTTTCATACATGTTTTTTCACTTCAGAAAGAATTAAATATTTATTATACAGGTTTTGGAAAATACCAAAAAGGAGAAGGAAGGAAATACGTCCCCAACAGCCCCGCCACCCAGAGGTAGCCAGGACCATCCTGTTGGTGGTTCTTTCTAGTCAAGACAACTCTCTGCATTGCAGTTTGTTTTAGTTGGTTGTTTCTGGTCATTTTCACATACGCCATAAAATTTTACCTCTTGCTCATTTCACTGAACGTTACAGCTGAAGCACCCCCAGCTTTTGTTTCCTCCGCGTTGCATTTCATCACTTTGCACCTGCTGGATGCTAGGCTACTGCTTGGAATCCATGCCGGTCCTAGCCATTCATTCAATAGCTGCCCGGAATTTAAGACAGTGACCTTTAGCCATGGCCAGTGTGGGTCAGTGGGTTGAAGCATCATCCCATGAACCAACAGATCATGGGTTCCATTCCCAGTCAGGGTACATGCCTAGTTTGCAGGTCTGGTTCCCAGTTGGGGTACGTAGGAGAGGCAACCGATCAATGTTTCTTTCCTGCATCAATGTTTCTCTTCCTCTCTCTCATTTCCTCCTTTCCCCTCTCTCTAAAATCAGTAAGCATGTCCTCAAGTGAGGGTAAAAAAAAAAGACACCCAAACTTCAGTTTCAAAACTGTTGAATTTTTTTAACTTTAATGAGATGCTTCCCAGTCTGATTTCCCATCTCCCCATCCAAGTTAGAAGAAAGAGAGCGATGTGCTTCCTTCCCTACCTGGATGGCAGAACAAACGCTCAGTTGCCTTCAGTATCGCCCCATGCTGTCTCAAGAGAGGAGAGCAACAGCGGTATGGATTCAATTGAAGCTCCATCTCCTCTGTTTGATGCCTGTATTTGGTTACCATCGCGTGGTGTCTGTCTTCTTAACTCCCTAAGTGCAGGGACCCTATCCTAGCATGCTGACGCTCTCCTGCAGAATGTCAACCAGCAGAGAGAGTGGGTACCCAATGATTTCACTCACTGGTTGATGAACAGCGTTTGAACAGGGCACTAAATGCAGATGTGAAAAGATCAGCCAAATGTGACTGTAGTGATTAAACATTTTAAGAGCCCTGAGAAAGAGAAGCAAACTGAACCCAGTGGTCATTAGGAGCCCTGGAAAAACCAGCCTATTTAAGCAAGTTCTGAAGTTGCTGGATCTCTGAGGTCCTAGAATCCAACTTTGACCTGCTCCCAGGAGGACCTGGTTTTGCGTGGCACTCCTCTGGCCAGCATCCCGGCAGAGAACAAGGCCTTCGGCCTTGCAGGCCACACGCACTGCAGACCACAGACACATGTCCATCTGGCTTGAACGTGGCCCTGAGTTTGGAGCTGGCCGGAGAGATTCCAGCATGTCTGAGCCCTTAGTTGGGAACCCTGGGGGCAGGGAGGTAAATTTACCTGGTGGATATGCAACCTTCCTTGGCAGTCAGGTTTGCAGAGGAAAAGGGCTGAGTCGTCTGCTGGACCTACTTCCTAAAGGCTTCCTAGCCACCAGGGTTAGCACCGGTTTCACCCTGGGCACCCTGGTGGTGCGAGCGGTGGTCGTGGGAGGAAGCTGATTATGGAATCTTTCTCTTACATTTCCTTCTGCTTTTATTGACTGTGTTGGATCTCAAAGGGCTAGGATGGCCAGAGGAGGTCACAGGCCTTGGAAAGAGTCAGCACCTGATGCATATACTTGCCACGTGCAACCCCGGGCACACAGAAGGCAAAATGAACGAGGAACGCATGGGAGGTTAGGTGAGATGACAAGTTCCGGAAATGAACTTCCAGGATAACTGTGATAGTAAAAGTCCCTAGAGAAGCTTTTGAATCTTCAGCTTTCAAGACCTATTCCCAGAGAGTCAGATGTGATGGGTCTAGCAGAGAAGACTAATCATTTGTATTGTAATAAGGAGCATGGTGGGGGAATGGGGAGAATCACCTGGGAGGTTTGATGGATAACTCACCCAGCAGAGATGCAAACGGAATGAGGGTTTAGAGAGAGGAGTTGGGGGGAAGAGGCTGCTTCAGGCTGAGGAGAAGGATGTCAGTGATCACAATACCCCATAATTGTTCTTTAATTTTTATTTATTGATTTTAGAGAGAGGAAGAGAAAGAGAGAGAGAGAGAGACATTGATTTGTTGTTCCACTTATTTATGCATTCATTGGTTGATTCTTGTCCATGCCCTGACTGGGGATCGAACCTGCAACCTTGGCACATTGGGGTGACTTTCTAGCCAACTGAGCTTCCTGGCCAGGACAATACCCCATAATTCTTAAGAGAGCTAGTAGCATGGTCTTTGACATCAGGAAAATGGGTTGGAAACCCAACTTTGCCCTGTGACCTTAGAATGTTACTTAATGTCCCAAAGCTTCAGTTTGCTCACCTGTACAAGAATAATAATTTCTACCTAATAAGGCTGAGAAAGAATTAAATGAGGTAAAAAAAAAAATGAGGGATGAAGAATTAAATGAGGAAACAAAGCACATGTCTGGCACATATTCAGCACTCTATAAAATAATCAGAAAATGTTATATAAATATTACTATTATTATGGCCAAGGCCCGTGGGCGTGTTTTATGTCCTTTATAATCCTTTTATCTCTTTCTCTGACACAATTTGTTTTCCTAATCTCTACTTCCGTCCCTCCCTCCATCCCTCCCTCCCTCTTGCTCTCTCTCACCTCTCCCACTTGTGATCAAAGGGACATTTTTATGAAGGGACTAGTTGAAACTAATGTAGCCACAGGACCCAACAAAACTCACAAGCCAATGTCAGGATGAAAGCTGTCACTGTGCCCTTTTGTAAGCAAGATTACCAAAAGGTGCTGCAAATAATCACCAGTGACACGATCTGTCCAGAAATTGACAGTGTCAGAGCTAGAAGGGTCCCCTGCCCTTATCTGGCCGTGGCAGCCCATTTGACACAGAGAGAGAAGATGGAGAGAAGAGGAAACCTACAAAGTAATGCTAGGGAGTAGAGGCTACAATAGGACCACCATCTGGACCCCCCAACCCCTGGTGGCATCCAAGCCCTTTGCACTGAAGCACAGCTGGGTCTCAGGAGCTAGGTTTCCTGACCCCTTATACTCCACTTTTTTTTGTCCCATCGCCTTGTTCTCATTCCAGCCTACAAAGATAGCAGACATCAATCTTTTGATAATAGTGACCCTGAGCATAGAAGCCACACCTTTGGGCAGACCCACATCTGACCTAATTTCTATGAGGTAGACAGATCATTATTACACAGAAGAGGCTTAATGGATTTGTCCGGGTTCTTGTGGCTTGTAATTGGCAAAGGCAGGAATTGAACCCGGGTTCAGTTCTGAAGCCTCAGTGCTTCCCACCTGCAACCAGGAAGCCTGTTTGGCCCCGGATTGCCCTTGATCTGCCCTCAGATTATCCACGCATCCTCTCCTCTCCATGCCTGAACCTGCCCCAGCACTGCCTGGCTGGTAATCAGTGTCACCCAACAGGAACATTTGTTGGTGCCAGTTGCAAACTGTTGCAAACCTGTATAGATTAAGCCACTGCCACCGACTCCGTGAAAGTAAATGAGCCTTTCCAAGGGCTGCGGAAATAAATTTAAATGGCAGTGCCGAAGGGCCAGAGACTGTGGCTGAGTGAGTGTCTCTGTACAGAAAAGTGACAAGGACGGTGATCAGTCCTCTCTAACTCGAGATTGTCATTGGGCATGTTCTGGCCACTCTAGCTTCCCGCTGAGGGTCATGTTCCAAGGATGACAGTAAAAACAGGGACATGCACTAGGCACTCACTCTGGGTGACAGCCTCCTATGTGCATGCATGTATGTATGTTTTACATGCATTAACCTACTGAAGGAGGACAACCCTATGAAACAGGGAAATAAAGCCCCATTTTACAGCTGAAGAACATGAGGCTTAGGTGAAGCCATTTGTCACCATGCAATTGGTAGAACGGGGTCTCAAATAAGTGCGTGAAGCTGATTTTTCGGTCATGATTCTGCCAAATGGCTGCCGGGGCCAGCCCTTATTTAAGGTTACTAAGTAGTTTCACTTTCAAGACAAGAATAAATCAGAAGGCGTCAGCAGGGCATACAAGGCCACCAGGGCCCAGCCCCCACCGCCCTGCCCACGTCGCCAGCTTCCTTCGGAATTAGCTTGCACCTCTGCTCCCTGTCCCTTGCATTCCTGCTGACCTCAGCCAGGCCTCATGATTCTGAATCCTCAAGTCTTTCTGCTTCTCCCACAAGGTCAATTATATATGATTTAGTTTAAAAAAAAAAAAAGGGTGCTCTCCCGGTCCCAGGGCAATCCAGCCGTGAGCCAGGGCACAGAACCTGAGGGAAAGAGTCAGGGCTGAGTACCGTCCACTCATCCTCTTAGCGGGGAGTCCCTGTGCAGTGAACCACCCGCCCAGCTGTGCACGGCGTCCCGCTCTGTAGATTGGGTGAGGGGCCTGTCGCCTCTGTCCTGGTAGTAAGCAAAACTCCCCTCTTTCTCAGCATTTATCCCGTCAGATATGATTATTTCTGCTTTCCTCCTCCTCCTCCCAGTTCATACACAACTAAGACTGTGAAACTCTCGTGCCCTTGGTTTCTGCAGCCCCAATGCCCAGCTCAGGTCTGGCACAACTGACCCTGCATCTCCATGGCCGGCAAAAGGAGAAAGGGAGAGGAGAAATGAAGACGGAAAGGGGATAAAGAAGGAAAGGAGGAGGAAGGGAAAGAGGCAGCCCCCATAACTGTTAAGCGGCTGTGCCAGCCTCCAGACAAGCCTGGGGAGCCACCTTAGGGGGGCCTCCTCTGAGTCTGAGAGAAGGGGAGGACCCAAACCCCAAGCTAACTGGTGTCTTTTCTCCTCTCCCGAAGATGCACCCCTGGAGGGAGACGCCGGTCCTTCTGGAACTTACCTTCTACCCTCGGGGGCCCTAGGGAGCACCGGTCTGAGCAAAGTCAGCCTGGAAGAGAAAGTGACAACTGCCCCCCTGAGTCCAGCGCAGTCGGGGGAAGAGCATCAGGATCCGGAGCCGGAAGGGACAGCCCCCGCTGTGCATCCGGACCCCGTGGTCCTGCCCACTCTGCTTCCGGAGGAGCCCGCCACCAAGCTCACCTCCTCCCCGAGGAAGAGGCTACCTTCGCTAAAGCAGGTGAACCCATCCAGGAAACAGCTGAGACCAAAGGCCACCTCCGCAGCCGTCCTCCCGAGGGTGGGGTCCCAGCCTGCATCCCCCGGCCTGGGTCTCCTCTCCTCTGCGGCGAGGAAGCCTGGCCCACCGGGGGACCCCGATCCTGTGGCCTCCGCGGGTGGGGAGGCCCTTCGGCTGCCATCGGAGGAGCCCCTCTGGCTGGACCGGAAGGAAGGTGCGGTCCCCACAACACCCGCCCCCCTACAGATCTCTCCCTTCACCTCACAGCCCTACGTGGCCCACACGCTCCCCCAGAGGCCGGACCCTGGGGAGTCCGTGGTGCCCGATGAGGCCCCTGCTGAGGACGCCAGCCCCATGACCTTGATGGACAAAGGTGAGAATGAGCTGACGGGCTCAGCCTCGGAGGAGAGCCAGGAGACCACGACGTCCACCATCATTACCACCACAGTCATCACGACGGAGCAGGCCCCAGGTATGCCACCCGCAATCCCACCTCCTGCAGTATCTGTGAGGCACCCAGGTGGGCAGGGCACGGGGGTGGGGAGGTCCCGGCCCCACCATCCATGACCATCTGCTGAGCACTGGCTGTGACTTTGATCCTGTGGCTCAGAATCAATATCCCCGTTTTAAAGATGGGACAATTGAGACCCTGAGCCATCAAGCAACCTGCCCAAAGCCACACAGTGAAAGAGCGGGGTGCAAAATCGTCTCTTCTTGAAACAGAATCCTTTAGCCTGCCTGGAAGGCTGTGGCCTTTTCACTTTTACCACCTCACGTACTTCTCTAGACTTGAGCAAATGCACTTCTGTGGTCCAGCCTTCCTTTTCCTATCTTCTTTTCCATCTTCAGAGAGACATCAACTGTCAATCGTACGTGAATGTGGACAAATGCAATGTAGCCACTTGTTAAAAAGCATGAGCTCTGGGTTTGAACCCTGATTGATTGCTGTGTTAGCTTGACCCAGAGGCTGCCCCCTCTGACCTTTGGTTTCCTTATCTCTCAAATGGGGACAGAATGTCAGTCCCTACAAGGGTGAATGACCCCTCTCCAATGGTCAGAATAGTGCCTACTGGCACGTAGTAAGTGATCGTCCCATGTTAGCTGAGCTCTTCTCAGGGTCCTGATTAAAGTGCTTTCCTCCAGCTCTTTGCAGCGTGAGCCTCTCAGATCCTGAAGGGTACATCGACTCTAGCGACTACCCACCGCTGCCCCTCAACAACTTCCTCGAATGCACGTACAACGTGACAGTCTACACCGGCTACGGGGTGGAGCTCCAGGTAATTGCAGAAAGGAGCCCTGAGTGACTACCTCTTCCAGCAGGAAGTCTCCGAAGGTTTGCCTGAGTCAGGCTCACCGTTAGCGCCTAACTAGTCTGGTCCTCACCCTACCCTAACCAGGGCGATTGGAGCCAGGCTTTGGCAAATGAATAGGAGTTCCTAACTCAGTGCACAGCTGAAATAGCTTGGCACACATGAAGGGAAGGGGCGGGTTGATAAATTGTGAGGCTTCGTACCCAGAAGGAAAGTCTTCTGACGCCCTGCTTATCAAACACACACACACTCAGGAAAGCCCCCCCCTAGTTCATTTGATTCGTAAACTTTTGCCTGCGAACTCATATGGAAAATCAAGCTTTCGGACATCTGGATTTTGAGTCTCAGCTCTGCCAGTTAAAGCTGCATGATGTTGGGCAAGGGGACTTCACCTCTCTAAGCCTCCGTTCCCCCATCGGTAAAACAAAGATGATAATGTTGCTAATTTACAGTGTTGTAGGGAGGAATAAATAAGACAGTGCACAGAGAGCATTCGGCCCAAGAGAGCACTCCACGTGTATTACCTATTACACTCACCCTGGTTCTAGACCTTCCCCAACTGACCGCCCTGTAGAAGCCCTTTCTAGAATGGACTGAAGGGACATGCCTGGGAGTGGCGAGCTGTCCAGTCCACTGTCCCACAGAGGAGAAGAGCAGGGAGAAGCTGGGAGAAGAGGCTGGTACCACATGGTGGCAGACCCTTCTAGGCCAAGGTTAGAGGCCCAGCCATGTGCCTTTTTCTAATGGGCAAAGAAAGCCATCAGGAGTTTCCGAGCAGAGTCCTTGGTTGGACATGAAGTTTAGGAAGGTTTTTCTGACTGATCCAGGAAAGATCAAGGGTAAGCAGCAGAACCGATGGTCTTTGCAGCCCCCACAGCTTAGCACAGTACATGGCACGTAGTAGAAACTCAGTAAATGTTC
>PVJD01017255.1:0-18103 GCA_004026545.1 Mormoops blainvillei
AAAGCAGCAGTACGCAAAAAGAATTTAAAAGGAGGACAGTTTAGGGGGCCTCTGAGACAACATCAAGGTTACCGACATGTGTGCCTGAACAACAAACGGAAGCAGACCCATAGACACAGAGAGCAAACTAAGGGTTGCAAGCGGAGGGCGCTTGGGTGGCTGAGGGAAGCACACGCACGGGTTAAGAAGCGCAGATCGATAGTTACAAAACAGTCATGAGGATGTAAAGTACAGAAATACCGAATGTAGTCAATAATGTTGCAATAACTATGTAGGGTTCCAGGCGGGTGCTAGGCTTCCCCGGGGGGACCGCCTCATAAACTACCTAAAATCCAGCCACTATACTGTACATCTGAAACTGATAGAAGAAAATATCAAACCAAATGTAATTTTTTAAAAAAAATTGACCATCGTCCATAAAGCAAAAAGGAACAAGTGTTGGGGAGGAAGTGGACGAAAGGGAACCCTCGCGCACTGCTGGTGGGATTGCAAACTGGTGCAGCCGCTACGGGAAACTGTATGTAGGTTCCTCAAAAAACTAAAAGTAGAACGACATCATGAGCCAGCAATCTCACTTCTGGGCATCTATCTAAAGCGAGCCAAAACACTAATTCAAAAAGATATATGCACCCTTATGTGGACTGCAGTACGAAGTGAGGGAACGAATAGCCATGTAATTTCCAGACAGAACCCTGGTGACACTTCTCATGGGTAAAATGGTGCTATTTTTGCCAGAGAAATTCATAACGTATCTAAGGAACGAGTCCACGACATACATAAAACAGATGCGTACGCATACGATCGAGGTTAGCCTTACGCTTCTAACAGGAACGATCACTGCTGCCATGGAAAAAATGCTTTATTTTGAGTAAATTCCATACTGTTTTCCAGTGCAAACGAACCCATGGACCCCAATGTTCACGGCAGCGCAATTTACAATAGCCAAGTGCTGGAAACAGCCTAAGCGCCCGTCACTAAATGAGTGGATCCAAAGACTGTGGTACGTTTGCAGGATGGAATACCTCACGGCAGAAAGGAAGAAGGAGCTCCTACCCTTCGAGACAGCATGGGTGGAACGGGAGAGCATTATGCTGAGTGAAATAAGCCAGGCGGTGAAAGACAGATACCCCACGATCTCACCTGTAAGTGGAGCCTAATCAACAAAAACAAACCGGCGAGCACAATATAACCAGGGGCATGGAAATAAAGAAAAAACTGACAGTGAGCAGAGGGGAGAGGAGAGGGGGATAACAGGCCAAAGAAGGGGAAGGGCTCGTCAAGGAACATGTATAAAGGACCCGAGGACAAAGACGACGACTGCGCGCGGGTGGGGAAGGATTGAATGTGGGAGATGGGGGTGGGCAGGGCAGGGGAGAGTAAGGGGGGGAGGGGACAACCGTTAATTGAACAACAATAACACTTTTCTTTAAAGAGACAAAAGGAAAAATGCTTCATTGTTAACACTAAAATGATCACATATATTGTTTTAAGAAGAATGAGCTTCATGAACCAACGTGTGTAACTACGGTTCGAGAAAGTTAAATACATAAATTGATAAACCATACACGCTTTTCTTCATGCCACTTCACGGAGGTGTCATCGGATACTGAAAATATCCTCACTTGGGAGACGAAATACTTCTGCAACAATCTGTGTACCCAACATCAAAGGCGGTGGATGGAAGAAGAAATCTTTTAAAAATGTACTTCTTTAAACCCAGTGCAGTCTATGGCCTGTTGCTGTGGGGAGGACTGCGTGACGTCCTGCCCGGGGTCTCCGCCCTGGGCCCTAGGGGGCAGCTGGCTTGGCTGGAGAGAGCCCTGATACACGGTGGGCGTGGGGAGGGGAGCCCTCTGGGGGGAGAGCGGCTGCCTGCGCAGGCGCGGGAAGCTGGGCCACACTTAGAGAAGCGGCGACTGTGCAGGCAAGGCCGGGTTCAAAGGCTAAAAGTGGAGAGGCGACCTTTTGCGTTTTTAAGGTGATTCCCGGCCTCGATGAAACTGCCGGGCACAGACCCACCTCGGGGGATAAACAGCGCCTGTCTCGCCCTGACCGACGCTGGACACTGAAAATCCCGGCCCTCACCCTGGAATCCGAGATCACTGGACCCGCCCGCGCGCTCCTCCCAACACCAGCGCGCCCGCCTTTCCCGCCTTTTCCCAGAGGGAGTCTCATAGCCCTCCTTGGGTCTGACGCCTCGCGCCCCCACTTCCTCCCTCCTTGGAACCTCCCCACCTCCGCCTCCCTTCAGCCTTCAGCCCGCCTGCACCGTCCCCACACCATCCCGTCCCTCCTCGCTTCCCGGACTCCCGGTTCCCCAGGGGCCGCTGGTCTTTCTCTCGCGCAGTGTCCGCCTCTCACCCTGGGTCTCCCTCTCACACCTTTCCCGAAGGTCTGGTCGCCCCTTCCCCTGGGGCCACCAAGTCCTAAAATGCGAGGTCCGGCGCCGCCTTAGTGATTGGAGCCTGCGTGTTTCTCTAGCTCCCTCTGATTAGGGAGGCATCCCCTCCACCAGCGCTCCCGCACCACTCGGTTTGGTTTGGAGCGGGGGCGGGGCGCGGGGGGCGGGTGTTGGCCTTTTCCCGTGCTTCACGCCACCCATAGGAGGGCATACCCAACTATGGACTCTCCAAATCGAGTGTTTGTTCCCAGCATCAAGGGAGCTAGCTCATCCGAGTCTTCAAGAATCTCATCCCTTCTCTCAAAAAGCCATCCTGCCTCACAAGACCATACCCACCTTGAAAGAATGGCTGCCTCTTCCTTCCCAGCCCCCTCCCCCAGTTCCAGTGACTCTCTCCTCCTCTGGTGGGCCCCCCACTCCGTCCCCAATTTGGGGTTCTTACACCGTTCCTGAAAATCTGCACCCCTCCCCGTTCTTTCTTCATTCTCTTCACCCTCAACCTAAATAACGGCCCATACGCACACTTCCTCTTCACCCTGCTTCTCCATTTATTACGATTTCCCTTCCAGTTCTGCCCAGGGCCTTACCCCTCCTTGCCCCCTGACCCACACCCGCCCCCCAGCCGACCCCTGGATTCTAAAGGCCATCTGGCAGGCAGGTCTCTCTAAGGTTTTGCTCTGCGTTCAGGAGACAACTGGAGCCGACAAAGCCCAACAAAACCCAGAAGACAGACTCTTGTTTCAATACCCTGTATCCTGTTTGTGGACTCTCTTTGAGGCAGGCACCCAGAGGAGTTTATGAAAAGGACGACAGAGGCCAACAATGTCTCTTGTGTTGCGGGTGTGCCCTGGAGGTCTCTGGGTGATCACAGGGCAACGAAAACGTCGGGCATGCACGACCAAGTGCAGGGGCCTTCACCCCACTGCTTTTCTCCGGGAGTCCTTACGCCCCGCTCACGGTCAAGGTTCTATGACCTACGACGGAATATCTTGGAAAGATTTGTGCACCTGCTCCCTCGCCTGAGGGAGCAGGTGAAAGCGTATGTGGCATTGGAGTAATGTCAGCGGTTAGGTTCCTTCCAGCTCTCTAGCAAGTCGTTGGTCATTTACCACGCACGTAATCTGCTCAGCATTTTCACCAATGTTAGCGAAGGGACCTTAACGGTTTTCTTTGTCCTGATGTGCCATCCTGTGGAGGCTGTGGAGGAAATTTCAGACAAGGGGCTGAGGGGTGCGCGGGTGGTCACCCGAGTGTCTCCAAAGCACATCTGAGTGCTTGTACACTCCCTAAGAGCCCTGGGGCCTGGAAGCCTGAAACGGGCGTCACCGTGCTGGAATCGTGGTGCGCGTCTGCAGGTCCCCGCTCCCTCCTCAGACTCTGGGGGAGAATCTGTTTCTGGCCCTTTCCAGCTTCCGGAGGCTGTTCGCATGGCTGGCTAATGTCCCCCGATCAGACGTGCCGTTCCTACTCTGCTCCCATGGTCACATCCGCTCTTGTCCTTCTGGTGTTCTCTCTCTCTCTCTCTCTCTCTCTCTCTCTCTCTCTCTCTCATCTGAACACTTCGGATTACAGGGGGAGACCACCCAGGAAATCCAGAGTAGCCGTTCCACCTCACCACCTATATAACTTTATCACATGTGCAGGGTCTCCTGCCAGGGAATATAATAGTCCCAGGTCCCAGGGATGAAACTCGAGATATCTTTAGGGGGAATGATTGTCCCTACTGCAGTATTCAAAATACTTCAAAATGTCTTATCTTCATATTTTAATAAGCTTCACAAAACGACCCTGTTGCAGTCCTGTCCGCTTGAATGAAGTAAGTGTTGTCCCCACAGTTGTAGCTCCTCACGGTTCCAACCCTGGACGAGGGTCCCATTACTTCCCACCTTCTTGGACATCTGTATTGTCAGACAACCTTCCGGACAATCTGGCTCCAGGGTGGCGACGCTGGAATAAAAATGGGGCTGGGCACCGGTGCACAGGAGCCTTGGCCCGGAAGCACCTTCTACGTGTGTGGGGTTTGCTCAAGTGAGGCCTGCGACTCTGTAAGAGGCCAGCCCTCCGGGCCTGCAGTCAGTTCACACGCTCATTGTGTCCTCCAAGGATTCGGTTGTTTCATTTGTGAAAGACAAAGAATATTTAGAATATCGAATAGACAATTTGACTACTTTTCTCATGGATGACGTTCAAATATTCCTGACAAATCAGTGATGTGTCCAACGCAGCAGTCACCAACATTCTTAAAACAGACGTTTTCTGTTGAATAAGTTTCTTATTTGTGCAACGCAAAATTGTTCCAGCTGAGCTTGAGCTGGCTGAAGGAGAGAGGGTGGGCTGCGCAATGGAGACGCCCACGGAGTTATCAGGTAGTTCAACCAGAGGGAAAATGATGGAAGGAGAAGGGAAAGGGTCGAGCTGGCTTAATCTCCTCACACAGTCCCCGGAGATGAAGTCCTGCCACCCCTCTCCTCTCCTGTCCTGCCCTCACCTCTGAGAGTCACCGAGCGGGGCGGGAGCGTTGCATGCACTCCCTCGGGGTTGAGTACAAAGAGATCGCGGGGAAGGGAACCAGAGCAACTGCTTCTTTAAAAACACGTTTTCATTAACAACAAAACCGTAGCTTGGAAGACTCAGTGTTGTTAGACTGTCCGTGCTGCCCACATGAGCTATAGATTCAATGTACTATGTTATGATCCCAGTGGCAATTTTTAAAGAAATAGAAAATATCATCTCAAATCATATGATATTTCACAGGGCCCTGAGGAGCCAAAATAATCTTCAAAAAGAAAAGAAAAAACAAAAAAAGCAAAGTTAGAGGCTTGTACTTCCAGATTTCGAAACACGTTACAAAGATCAAGTGAAAATACAGTGGCGCTGGCGTAAAGACGAACATATAGGCCAATGGAAATGGAGTGGAGAGCCCGGAAATAACCTCTCGTGTACACGGTCAAACGATCTGGAACTAGGGTTCCAACACCACTCAGTGGGGAAAAGACAGGCTTCTGCAGAAGGCGTTGGGAAAACTGGATAGTCACGTGTGAGAGAATCTTATACCACATACAAAAATGAACTCAAACGGGATTAAAGATCTAAGTGTGAGACAAAACTATAACACTCACGGGAGAAAACGCAGAAGAAGAGTTTCCTGACATCGGATTTGGCAATGATGTCTTGGGTGCGACACCAAAAGCTTAGGGAACAAGGGAAAATAGAAAACGGGACTACGTCAAGCTTAAAAATGACTAGTCATCAAAATAAACAATCAAGTGAGTGGAGAGGGAACCTGCCGGATGAGGAAAAGCATTCGCGCACCACGTACATCTGTTAACGGTGTTGACGCCTAGGGTTTATAAAGAAGCCCTGCAATCAACAACAGTAAAAAGCCCAAATTACAGGATTAAAAAGTGGTCAAGCCCTGGTCGGGTGACTCAGCTGTTTGGAGCGTCATCCCATGCACCAAGAAGTTGCAGGTTCGACCCCCGGTCAGGACACGTACCTAGGCTACACAGTCAATCCTTGGCTGGAGTACCTAGGGGAGGCAACTGATTAATGTTTTTCTCTCACATCGATGTCTCCCTCTCTCTCTCCCCCCTTCCTCTCTCTTTAAAAGTAATAAACATATCCTCAGGGGAGGATTTAAAAAACGGCCAAGTCACCCGAATGGACGTTTCTCCGAAGAAGACATACAAATGGCCAATGAGCTTATGAAAAGATGCCCAGCATCACCAAACCTCAGAGAAATCAAATCCCAACAGCCACGGAACATCCCGTCACACCATTCAGGCTGGATGGTCACTATCAGAAATGCAGAAAGCGGCCTGTGTTGGCACAACACAGTGGAGACACTGGAACATGGGCCCAGCGTAGGTGGAAATGCAAAATGGTGCAGCTACCAGAGACAATAGTTTGGAGGTTCCTCTAGAAATAAGAAATGGACTTACCAGCCCTGGCTGGGTAGCTCGGTTGGTTAGAGCGTCATCCCAATGCTCCAAGGGTTCGATCTCCCGCCAGGGCACGTAAGAGAAGCAACCAATGAATGCATTAATAACTGGAACAAAACCAGTGTTTCTCTGTCTCTCAAAATAAACAAGCAAACGAACAAATAAACAAACTTACCATGTGGTCCAGAAACCTCACTTCAGCTTTTATAGCCAAAGGAATGAAAAGCAGGATTTTGACGAGATACCGGCACACCTGTTTTTTGGTGTGCCGTACTGTGCACAGCAGCCAAGAGGGGGAAGCAACCCTGCCGTCCACAGAGCGCTGGGAAAAGGTAATACGGCATATGCACGTACACGCACGACGGAATATCGTTCAGCCTTAGGGAACAAAGTAATTCTGGATACTAGGCTAAGTGAAGCAAGTCAGACATAAGAAGACTAGGATGGTATGTTCCACTGATATGAGGTATCTCAAGTATTCCGATTTATAGAGACAAAGTAGACTGGTCACTGCAGAGGGAAGATAAAGGGGGGCATTGTTTTCCAGTGCATATCAACTTTCAGTTTTACTGACGAAAGAGGGCTAGAGATCTGCTTAACAATGATGAGAATATGTCTATACCACTACTGAATGCTACATGAGCTCTTGGCAATGATGCTAAATTTAATGTTATGTGTCTTCTTTTTTAAGGTTTTATTTATTTATTTATTTACTTATTTATTTTTAGAGAGGGGAAGGGAGGGAGAAAAAGAGAGGGAGAGAAACATCAATGTGTGGTTTCCTCTCGAGAACCCCCTACTGGGGACCTGGCCCGCAACCCGGGCATATGCCCTGACTGGGAATCGAACTGGAGACGCTTTGGCTCGCAGGCTGGCGCGCAATCCACTGAGCCACACCGGCCAGGGCCAATGCTGCATGTCTTTTAATACAATTAAGCAAAGATATGTTAAGGAGAAAATTTAGGCTTAAGAACCCTGAGGATTTTGAGAGCTTCCTGCCTCAACAGGGCAAGTTCTGGGTGTGATATACACAAAGTATGTGGTTTGTCGGTTCATTTCCTGTTTTCAACCACCCTTTTCAGCCTCTGCAGTCGGTCTTGAGGTCTCTGAGCACCTCAAAAGCCCGCGATGGGTGAGGAGGCCCCAAGCTCTACTGACTCTCAGTAGCTTGAGGGGCCCCGGTGGGAGGGAAAAGGCCTGGCAGGGGTGTGAAAACGGGTCAAAGAGATCGCGTCTGGAGTGATAGGCAGGCGAAGGGTTCAGGAGAGCTGAAGAGTCTAAAGTACAGAATGAAGGACCAGTGAGAACAGGGATGATGAGGAGGGAGTCCTCTGAGATGAGCAGCGGTGGGAGCTTTCCAGGTCAGGCGCTCTGTGTGGTCACTGAAGCTCTCCTTATGTTTAAGAAACTTTTGCCTTTTCTGAAGATATTAAACTGAGTTAGCGACCCACTGCTGAAGCACGTAGTCTATGGCAGCAGAGGAAAAAGGAGAGTTACCGTCAGAGCCCAGCAGGGTTCGGTGGTGAGATGCCCAAATGGAGGAAGGAGCGGGGAGCGGACCTAAGGGCTGCAGCAGCGGCGCTTCGCTGGAGCGGCGCCCGCTCACACCCGGCAGCAGCTGCGTTGCTGGCACGCGCGCTTCTTGCTGGTTCCGGGGGCTTTATACAAGTTCGGACGGTAGTGGGATCACGCCGGGACCTCGGCCGCTGGAACCCACGGCGCATGTGTCGGACGTAGCTCCGAGTGCCCGCCCGGAACGACCTGCGAGATACTGCTGGGCTGCTTGCCCAGACTGGCCTTCAGGGCCACACGGAGGCCCGGGCCGTCTGCCCCGGACAGGCCCCGGACAGGCCCCCACAGTTTAATCCCACCCATGGCATTAACAGGTTAAGGCAAAGGGAACACTTTTTAAATTTTATTTATTTTTATTTTTTTAGAGAGAGGGGGAGGGAGAGAGAGAGAGGAAGAGAAACATCCATGCAAGAGAGACCCATCGTGGATCATCTTCCGTATGAGCCTCAACCAGGGACCGAACCCGCAACCCCGACGTGTGTCCTGACCTGGAATCAAACCAGTGACCTTTCAGTTTGCAGGACGACACCCAACCAACTGAGCCCCACTGGCCAAACTGAACCACAACAACTGGGTCAAAGAGAACAATTTTAAGGGGCTCGAGCCATGTCTCACCTGATTAACTCACTCACATGAACAACCTTCTGGGTAGGACAGCAACGAACCTCCTCAGAATGTCTGAGAGCTGTCCAGTCACTGGTAGGGAATGAGGCAACTGTTTTTTTTGAAATTCAACCACCCTTACCACCAAGAGAGTAGGTGGCACGCTTAGGACTGCCTTCATTCTGTATCAAGTGTACCATTAGCATACATTCAGAGATGATTATTTTAATTTATTTTTTTGTTTTGTTAAGGTTTTTAAATTATTATTCTATTACAGTTGTCCCAATTTCCCCCCTTTGCCCTCCTCCGCCCATCCCACCCCCATCCCATAGTCATTTCCCGCACTGTTGTCCATGTCTGTGAGTCATCCATACATATTTTTGAACTAGTCCCTTCCCCTTCTTTCTATCATTATCCTCTTCCCCCTCCTCTCTGGTCACTGTCAGTCTGTTCCATGTTTCCATGCCTGTGGTTCTATTTTATTCATTAGTTTATTTTGTTCATTAGATTCCTCTTATAGGTGAAATCATGTGGTACTTGCCCGTTACCGACTGGCTTATTTCACTAGGCATAATAGTCTCTAGTTCCATGCAGGCTGTTGCAAAAGGCAGGAGCTCCTTCTTTCTTTCTTTCTGCTGTGTAGTATTCCATTGTGTACAAAATTTTACACATAACACAAATTTACTGTCAACCATTTTAAGGTAGTTCAATGGTGTTAAATACATTCACACTGTAGTGCAAACATTACCACATCCATTCCTATAACTCTTTTCACCTTGTAAAAGTGAAACAGTACCGATTAAAATTTTTTAAATCTTTATTCTCCCCTCCCCCAGTCCCTGACGACCACCATTATACCTGTGTCTTTATAATTTTGATTAATCTAAGTACCTTATATAATGGGATTCATTAAGTATTTGTCCTTTTCTGCCTGGTTTATTTCACTTAGCATCATGCCCTCAAAGTTTATCTATGTTGAAGCATACCACAGAATATCCTGTTTTAAAGACCGAGTAATATGCTATTGTCTGTATATATAACATTTTGCTTACCAATTCATGCACTGATGGACACTAGAGTTACATTCACATTTTAGCTACCGTGAGTAAGTCTTCTATGAACATGTGTATACATAGTGGTTCAGTTGGTTGGGTGTCGTCCTGCAAACTGAAAGGTCACTGGTTTGATTCCAGGTCAGGACACACGTCGGGGTTGCGGGTTCGGTCCCTGGTTGAGGCTCATACGGAAGATGATCCACGATGGGTCTCTCTTGCATGGATGTTTCTCTTCCTCTCTCTCTCTCCCTCCCCCTCTCTCTAAAAAAATAAAAATAAATAAAATTTAAAAAGTGTTCCCTTTGCCTTAACCTGTTAATGCCATGGGTGGGATTAAACTGTGGGGGCCTGTCCGGGGCCTGTCCGGGGCAGACGGCCCGGGCCTCCGTGTGGCCCTGAAGGCCAGTCTGGGCAAGCAGCCCAGCAGTATCTCGCAGGTCGTTCCGGGCGGGCACTCGGAGCTACGTCCGACACATGCGCCGTGGGTTCCAGCGGCCGAGGTCCCGGCGTGATCCCACTACCGTCCGAACTTGTATAAAGCCCCCGGAACCAGCAAGAAGCGCGCGTGCCAGCAACGCAGCTGCTGCCGGGTGTGAGCGGGCGCCGCTCCAGCGAAGCGCCGCTGCTGCAGCCCTTAGGTCCGCTCCCCGCTCCTTCCTCCATTTGGGCATCTCACCACCGAACCCTGCTGGGCTCTGACGGTAACTCTCCTTTTTCCTCTGCTGCCATAGACTACGTGCTTCAGCAGTGGGTCGCTAACTCAGTTTAATATCTTCAGAAAAGGCAAAAGTTTCTTAAACATAAGGAGAGCTTCAGTGACCACACAGAGCGCCTGACCTGGAAAGCTCCCACCGCTGCTCATCTCAGAGGACTCCCTCCTCATCATCCCTGTTCTCACTGGTCCTTCATTCTGTACTTTAGACTCTTCAGCTCTCCTGAACCCTTCGCCTGCCTATCACTCCAGACGCGATCTCTTTGACCCGTTTTCACACCCCTGCCAGGCCTTTTCCCTCCCACCGGGGCCCCTCAAGCTACTGAGAGTCAGTAGAGCTTGGGGCCTCCTCACCCATCGCGGGCTTTTGAGGTGCTCAGAGACCTCAAGACCGACTGCAGAGGCTGAAAAGGGTGGTTGAAAACAGGAAATGAACCGACAAACCACATACTTTGTGTATATCACACCCAGAACTTGCCCTGTTGAGGCAGGAAGCTCTCAAAATCCTCAGGGTTCTTAAGCCTAAATTTTCTCCTTAACATATCTTTGCTTAATTGTATTAAAAGACATGCAGCATTGGCCCTGGCCGGTGTGGCTCAGTGGATTGCGCGCCAGCCTGCGAGCCAAAGCGTCTCCAGTTCGATTCCCAGTCAGGGCATATGCCCGGGTTGCGGGCCAGGTCCCCAGTAGGGGGTTCTCGAGAGGAAACCACACATTGATGTTTCTCTCCCTCTCTTTTTCTCCCTCCCTTCCCCTCTCTAAAAATAAATAAGTAAATAAATAAATAAATAAAACCTTAAAAAAGAAGACACATAACATTAAATTTAGCATCATTGCCAAGAGCTCATGTAGCATTCAGTAGTGGTATAGACATATTCTCATCATTGTTAAGCAGATCTCTAGCCCTCTTTCGTCAGTAAAACTGAAAGTTGATATGCACTGGAAAACAATGCCCCCCTTTATCTTCCCTCTGCAGTGACCAGTCTACTTTGTCTCTATAAATCGGAATACTTGAGATACCTCATATCAGTGGAACATACCATCCTAGTCTTCTTATGTCTGACTTGCTTCACTTAGCCTAGTATCCAGAATTACTTTGTTCCCTAAGGCTGAACGATATTCCGTCGTGCGTGTACGTGCATATGCCGTATTACCTTTTCCCAGCGCTCTGTGGACGGCAGGGTTGCTTCCCCCTCTTGGCTGCTGTGCACAGTACGGCACACCAAAAAACAGGTGTGCCGGTATCTCGTCAAAATCCTGCTTTTCATTCCTTTGGCTATAAAAGCTGAAGTGAGGTTTCTGGACCACATGGTAAGTTTGTTTATTTGTTCGTTTGCTTGTTTATTTTGAGAGACAGAGAAACACTGGTTTTGTTCCAGTTATTAATGCATTCATTGGTTGCTTCTCTTACGTGCCCTGGCGGGAGATCGAACCCTTGGAGCATTGGGATGACGCTCTAACCAACCGAGCTACCCAGCCAGGGCTGGTAAGTCCATTTCTTATTTCTAGAGGAACCTCCAAACTATTGTCTCTGGTAGCTGCACCATTTTGCATTTCCACCTACGCTGGGCCCATGTTCCAGTGTCTCCACTGTGTTGTGCCAACACAGGCCGCTTTCTGCATTTCTGATAGTGACCATCCAGCCTGAATGGTGTGACGGGATGTTCCGTGGCTGTTGGGATTTGATTTCTCTGAGGTTTGGTGATGCTGGGCATCTTTTCATAAGCTCATTGGCCATTTGTATGTCTTCTTCGGAGAAACGTCCATTCGGGTGACTTGGCCGTTTTTTAAATCCTCCCCTGAGGATATGTTTATTACTTTTAAAGAGAGAGGAAGGGGGGAGAGAGAGAGGGAGACATCGATGTGAGAGAAAAACATTAATCAATTGCCTCCCCTAGGTACTCCAGCCAAGGATTGACTGTGTAGCCTAGGTACGTGTCCTGCCCGGGAGTCGAACCTGCAACTTCTTGGTGCATGGGACGACGCTCCAAACAGCTGAGTCACCCGACCAGGGCTTGACCACTTTTTAATCCTGTAATTTGGGCTTTTTACTGTTGTTGATTGCAGGGCTTCTTTATAAACCCTAGGCGTCAACACCGTTAACAGATGTACGTGGTGCGCGAATGCTTTTCCTCATCCGGCAGGTTCCCTCTCCACTCACTTGATTGTTTATTTTGATGACTAGTCATTTTTAAGCTTGACGTAGTCCCGTTTTCTATTTTCCTTTGTTCCCTAAGCTTTTGGTGTCACGCCCAAGACATCACTGCCAAATCCGATGTCAGGAAACTCTTCTTCTGCGTTTTCTCCCGTGAGTGTTATAGTTTTGTCTCACACTTAGATCTTTAATCCCGTTTGAGTTCATTTTTGTATGTGGTATAAGATTCTCTCACACGTGACTATCCAGTTTTCCCAACGCCTTCTGCGGAAGCCTGTCTTTTCCCCACTGAGTGGTGTTGGAACCCTAGTTCCAGATCGTTTGACCGTGTACACGAGAGGTTATTTCCGGGCTCTCCACTCCATTTCCATTGGCCTATATGTTCGTCTTTACGCCAGCGCCACTGTATTTTCACTTGACCTTTGTAACGTGTTTCGAAATCTGGAAGTACAAGCCTCTAACTTTGCTTTTTTTGTTTTTTCTTTTCTTTTTGAAGATTATTTTGGCTCCTCAGGGCCCTGTGAAATATCATATGATTTGAGATGATATTTTCTATTTCTTTAAAAATTGCCACTGGGATCATAACATAGTACATTGAATCTATAGCTCACGTGGGCAGCACGGACAGTCTAACAACACTGAGTCTTCCAAGCTACGGTTTTGTTGTTAATGAAAACGTGTTTTTAAAGAAGCAGTTGCTCTGGTTCCCTTCCCCGCGATCTCTTTGTACTCAACCCTGAGGGAGTGCATGCAACGCTCCCGCCCCGCTCGGTGACTCTCAGAGGTGAGGGCAGGACAGGAGAGGAGAGGGGTGGCAGGACTTCATCTCCGGGGACTGTGTGAGGAGATTAAGCCAGCTCGACCCTTTCCCTTCTCCTTCCATCATTTTCCCTCTGGTTGAACCACCTGATAACTCCGTGGGCGTCTCCATTGCGCAGCCCACCCTCTTTCCTTCAGCCAGCTCAAGCTCAGCTGGAACAATTTTGCGTTGCACAAATAAGAAACTTATTCAACAGAAAACGTCTGTTTTAAGAACGTTGGTGACTGCTGCATTGGACACATCACTGATTTGTCAGGAACATTTGAACGTCATCCATGAGAAAAGTAGTCAAATTGTCTATTAGATATTCTAAATATTCTTTGTCTTTCACAAATGAAACAACCGAATCCTTGGAGGACACAATGAGCGTGTGAACTGACTGCAGACCCGGAGGGCTGGCCTCTTACAGAGTCGCAGGTCTCACTTGAGCAAACCCCACACACGTAGAAGGTGCTTCCGGGCCAAGGCTCCTGTGCACCGGTGCCCAGCCCCATTTTTATTCCAGCGTCGCCACCCTGGAGCCAGATTGTCTGGAAGGTTGTCTGACAATACAGGTGTCCAAGAAGGTGGGAAGCAATGGGACCCTCGTCCAGGGTTGGAACCGTGAGGAGCTACAACTGTGGGGACAACACTTACTTCATTCAAGCGGACAGGACTGCAACAGGGTCGTTTTGTGAAGCTTATTAAAATATGAAGATAAGACATTTTGAAGTATTTTGAATACTGCAGTAGGGACAATCATTCCCCCTAAAGATATCTCGAGTTTCATCCCTGGGACCTGGGACTATTATATTCCCTGGCAGGAGACCCTGCACATGTGATAAAGTTATAGGTGGTGAGGTGGAACGGCTACTCTGGATTTCCTGGGTGGTCTCCCCCTGTAATCCGAAGTGTTCAGATGAGAGAGAGAGAGAGAGAGAGAGAGAGAGAGAGAGAGAGAGAACACCAGAAGGACAAGAGCGGATGTGACCATGGGAGCAGAGTAGGAACGGCACGTCTGATCGGGGGACATTAGCCAGCCATGCGAACAGCCTCCGGAAGCTGGAAAGGGCCAGAAACAGATTCTCCCCCAGAGTCTGAGGAGGGAGCGGGGACCTGCAGACGCGCACCACGATTCCAGCACGGTGACGCCCGTTTCAGGCTTCCAGGCCCCAGGGCTCTTAGGGAGTGTACAAGCACTCAGATGTGCTTTGGAGACACTCGGGTGACCACCCGCGCACCCCTCAGCCCCTTGTCTGAAATTTCCTCCACAGCCTCCACAGGATGGCACATCAGGACAAAGAAAACCGTTAAGGTCCCTTCGCTAACATTGGTGAAAATGCTGAGCAGATTACGTGCGTGGTAAATGACCAACGACTTGCTAGAGAGCTGGAAGGAACCTAACCGCTGACATTACTCCAATGCCACATACGCTTTCACCTGCTCCCTCAGGCGAGGGAGCAGGTGCACAAATCTTTCCAAGATATTCCGTCGTAGGTCATAGAACCTTGACCGTGAGCGGGGCGTAAGGACTCCCGGAGAAAAGCAGTGGGGTGAAGGCCCCTGCACTTGGTCGTGCATGCCCGACGTTTTCGTTGCCCTGTGATCACCCAGAGACCTCCAGGGCACACCCGCAACACAAGAGACATTGTTGGCCTCTGTCGTCCTTTTCATAAACTCCTCTGGGTGCCTGCCTCAAAGAGAGTCCACAAACAGGATACAGGGTATTGAAACAAGAGTCTGTCTTCTGGGTTTTGTTGGGCTTTGTCGGCTCCAGTTGTCTCCTGAACGCAGAGCAAAACCTTAGAGAGACCTGCCTGCCAGATGGCCTTTAGAATCCAGGGGTCGGCTGGGGGGCGGGTGTGGGTCAGGGGGCAAGGAGGGGTAAGGCCCTGGGCAGAACTGGAAGGGAAATCGTAATAAATGGAGAAGCAGGGTGAAGAGGAAGTGTGCGTATGGGCCGTTATTTAGGTTGAGGGTGAAGAGAATGAAGAAAGAACGGGGAGGGGTGCAGATTTTCAGGAACGGTGTAAGAACCCCAAATTGGGGACGGAGTGGGGGGCCCACCAGAGGAGGAGAGAGTCACTGGAACTGGGGGAGGGGGCTGGGAAGGAAGAGGCAGCCATTCTTTCAAGGTGGGTATGGTCTTGTGAGGCAGGATGGCTTTTTGAGAGAAAGGATGAGATTCTTGAAGACTCGGATGAGCTAGCTCCCTTGATGCTGGGAACAAACACTCGATTTGGGGAGTCCATAGTTGGGTATGCCCTCCTATGGGTGGCGTGAAGCACGGGAAAATGCCAACACCCGCGCCCCGCCCCCGCTCCAAACCAAACTGAGTGGTGCGGGAGCGCTGGTGGAGGGGATGCCTCCCTAATCAGAGGGAGCTAGAGAAACACGCAGGCTCCAATCACTAAGGCGGCGCCGGACCTCGCATTTTAGGACTCGGTGGCCCCAGGGGAAGGGGCGACCAGACCTTCGGGAAAGGTGTGAGAGGGAGACCCAGGGTGAGAGGCGGACACTGCGCGAGAGAAAGACCAGCGGCCCCTGGGGAACCGGGAGTCCGGGAAGCGAGGAGGGACGGGATGGTGTGGGGACGGTGCAGGCGGGCTGAAGGCTGAAGGGAGGCGGAGGTGGGGAGGTTCCAAGGAGGGAGGAAGTGGGGGCGCGAGGCGTCAGACCCAAGGAGGGCTATGAGACTCCCTCTGGGAAAAGGCGGGAAAGGCGGGCGCGCTGGTGTTGGGAGGAGCGCGCGGGCGGGTCCAGTGATCTCGGATTCCAGGGTGAGGGCCGGGATTTTCAGTGTCCAGCGTCGGTCAGGGCGAGACAGGCGCTGTTTATCCCCCGAGGTGGGTCTGTGCCCGGCAGTTTCATCGAGGCCGGGAATCACCTTAAAAACGCAAAAGGTCGCCTCTCCACTTTTAGCCTTTGAACCCGGCCTTGCCTGCACAGTCGCCGCTTCTCTAAGTGTGGCCCAGCTTCCCGCGCCTGCGCAGGCAGCCGCTCTCCCCCCAGAGGGCTCCCCTCCCCACGCCCACCGTGTATCAGGGCTCTCTCCAGCCAAGCCAGCTGCCCCCTAGGGCCCAGGGCGGAGACCCCGGGCAGGACGTCACGCAGTCCTCCCCACAGCAACAGGCCATAGACTGCACTGGGTTTAAAGAAGTACATTTTTAAAAGATTTCTTCTTCCATCCACCGCCTTTGATGTTGGGTACACAGATTGTTGCAGAAGTATTTCGTCTCCCAAGTGAGGATATTTTCAGTATCCGATGACACCTCCGTGAAGTGGCATGAAGAAAAGCGTGTATGGTTTATCAATTTATGTATTTAACTTTCTCGAACCGTAGTTACACACGTTGGTTCATGAAGCTCATTCTTCTTAAAACAATATATGTGATCATTTTAGTGTTAACAATGAAGCATTTTTCCTTTTGTCTCTTTAAAGAAAAGTGTTATTGTTGTTCAATTAACGGTTGTCCCCTCCCCCCCTTACTCTCCCCTGCCCTGCCCACCCCCATCTCCCACATTCAATCCTTCCCCACCCGCGCGCAGTCGTCGTCTTTGTCCTCGGGTCCTTTATACATGTTCCTTGACGAGCCCTTCCCCTTCTTTGGCCTGTTATCCCCCTCTCCTCTCCCCTCTGCTCACTGTCAGTTTTTTCTTTATTTCCATGCCCCTGGTTATATTGTGCTCGCCGGTTTGTTTTTGTTGATTAGGCTCCACTTACAGGTGAGATCGTGGGGTATCTGTCTTTCACCGCCTGGCTTATTTCACTCAGCATAATGCTCTCCCGTTCCACCCATGCTGTCTCGAAGGGTAGGAGCTCCTTCTTCCTTTCTGCCGTGAGGTATTCCATCCTGCAAACGTACCACAGTCTTTGGATCCACTCATTTAGTGACGGGCGCTTAGGCTGTTTCCAGCACTTGGCTATTGTAAATTGCGCTGCCGTGAACATTGGGGTCCATGGGTTCGTTTGCACTGGAAAACAGTATGGAATTTACTCAAAATAAAGCATTTTTTCCATGGCAGCAGTGATCGTTCCTGTTAGAAGCGTAAGGCTAACCTCGATCGTATGCGTACGCATCTGTTTTATGTATGTCGTGGACTCGTTCCTTAGATACGTTATGAATTTCTCTGGCAAAAATAGCACCATTTTACCCATGAGAAGTGTCACCAGGGTTCTGTCTGGAAATTGCATGGCTATTCGTTCCCTCACTTCGTACTGCAGTCCACATAAGGGTGCATATATCTTTTTGAATTAGTGTTTTGGCTCGCTTTAGATAGATGCCCAGAAGTGAGATTGCTGGCTCATGATGTCGTTCTACTTTTAGTTTTTTGAGGAACCTACATACAGTTTCCCGTAGCGGCTGCACCAGTTTGCAATCCCACCAGCAGTGCGCGAGGGTTCCCTTTTGTCCACTTCCTCCCCAACACTTGTTCCTTTTTGCTTTATGGACGATAGTCAATTTTTTTTTAAAAATTACATTTGGTTCGATATTTTCTTCTATCAGTTTCAGATGTACAGTATAGTGGTTGGATTTTAGGTAGTTTATGAGGCGGTCCCCCCGGGGAAGCCTAGCACCC
This sequence comes from Mormoops blainvillei, assembly GCA_004026545.1. NCBI lineage: Eukaryota > Metazoa > Chordata > Mammalia > Chiroptera > Mormoopidae > Mormoops > Mormoops blainvillei. The sequence goes on from PVJD01017255.1 coordinate 17,819, forward strand.
GCCTGGAACCCTACATAGTTATTGCAACATTATTGACTACATTCGGTATTTCTGTACTTTGCATCCTCATGACTGTTTTGTAACTATCGATCTGCGCTTCTTAACCCGTGCGTGTGCTTCCCTCAGCCACCCAAGCGCCCTCCGCTTGCAACCCTTAGTTTGCTCTCTGTGTCTATGGGTCTGCTTCCGTTTGTTGTTCAGGCACACATGTCGGTAACCTTGATGTTGTCTCAGAGGCCCCCTAAACTGTCCTCCTTTTAAATTCTTTTTGCGTACTGCTGCTTT
>PVJD01017256.1:0-18134 GCA_004026545.1 Mormoops blainvillei
CCCACGTTTAACATTTTTAGCTATTATTTTTATAAATACCGTATTTTTAAATAATATGTTCACACAAAGACCTGTATGTGAATGTCATCCCAAACTCAGAATGAAATGTCCTTCAACTAGTGAATGAATAAACAAATTGTATGTCCATCCAATGGAAATCTTTTCAGTAATAAAAGGGAATCATATCAGTCAGAGTCAACCAGAGAAATAGAACATTTAGGATATTTGCAGGCACCATGTGTGTTTGTATAGTGATTTGTTTACAGGGATTTAACATTACACAATTGGAATTGGTGAAACGTTCTCCATGAGGTTGTTTCTGCATCCAGTGCTGGAGCTTGGCGTTCACAGCGTAGGCAGTTGGGACCGGAAGGCCCATGTAAAGTGGAAGAAACAAGGACAAGCTGGAACCCACGAGGACGCACTGAGCCCAATGTCACTTCTCACTGTCTCTAACCTTGATGATGTGGGTATCTGGTAGGATAAGTTGCCCTTTGCCAGGGTGTGAACACACATACTTGGCCCAGGGATCAGAGAAAGTGAAGGAAGATCCAAGGCAAAGTGGGACACTGTAGGCCAGTCTGTGCCACACCAACAGACTGAGCCCGCAAGTAAGTTACATGTGTGATCTGCAAGGTGGCTCCGTGAAAAACAAAATGGCCACCGCTTCACTTCTGCCCTCCAAACTGCACCTGAACCGCTCTTGCTGCCCACCCTACTGGAAACATATAAGGAAGAGAATTCTGGGACACATGATTTTGCCTAGCCAAGTTGACACAGGAAAAACTACTGATGTATATGATAGGAGATGAATGTTAAAAGCATTATGCTAAGTGGGGAAGCTTGTCACAAAAAGCTACATATGATTTGATTCCACTTATATGACATTCTAGAAAAAATAAAACTATAGAAACCGAAATCAGATCCTTGGTTACCAGGATCTGGTGGGAGAAGATTGGTTGCATAACTCATCAAACTGTACACTTAAAAAGGGTAAATTTTAATGTATGGAAATTACAATAAACCTGACAAAAATGCATAATGCAACAGCATACTAAAGAAAATAACTGGAATCTTAAAAGTCATTAACACCCTAGCCCTGGCTGGTATGGCTCAGTGGATTGAGGTCCAGCTTGCAAATTGAAAGGTCACCGGTTCGGTTCCCGGTCAGGGCACATTCCTGGGTTTTGGGTCAGGTCTTCAGTTGGAGGTACACGAGAGGCAACCCATTGATGTTTCACACATTGATGTTTCTCTCCCTCTCTTTCTCCCTCCCTTACTCTCTCTCTAAAAATAAATAAAAATAAAATCTTTCAAAAAGAAATTCATTAAACTCCAAAAAAAAAAAAAACTGCTAGAACATGAAAGTTAGTAACCCATCACTAGCTTGACATAGTGGGTGAAGTACAGTAATAACTGCCTAGGTAAGAATTTTGTATTATTTTCTCAAAATTATTTTGACTATTCTAGCTTTTTCATATGCATTTTGCAACCTATCAATTTCTATTAAAAAAATACTTGTTGGGATTTTTATTGCAATTGTATTGAAATTGAAATTTTTGTTTTCCTCAGAGAATATACTTATAAAATATAAAATAGGCTGCAGTTATGGGCCCTGGGAGTAAAATCAGTTGAGTCTAATTATTAAGAATTACACCAAAAATATATTAATGGTACCAGGGATAATGGTTGCTCTGAATTTCTCAAGTTAATTTTTAAGCTTTCTGGCATCACCGCCCTAGTCGTACTCATGTTGTGCTTTTTGAAGATATACTTAGAAGAATTGCCAGTTACAGTGTTGCCCTTCATTTCATCATTTCACATGTTTTCCTTCTCCCCCTATTCCCAGTTTGAGATAAATAGTTAAGATATGCAACTGAATTAGTGAGGAAAAATTTTATGTGCTAATTATATGCTTTAAAATAACCATCTTTAAGGGACATGATTTCCGATTAGATTAAATTACAGTAATAAAAGAAACAAAACATCAGGTTTATGTCAGAGGTAAATGAATGTTTAAAAAAAGAACTGTTTCAGTCAATCAGATAAATGACAGGTAAGCTCCATTTTTCTCTATCCTGCTACCAGCAATCCAGAGGTTCCTCTCTCAGCACGTATATGTATGTCTCTCTTCATTAGAAAGGCCAGTCAATGGATTAAATTTCAAAAGTTTGTCTTTGGGCTAGGGTATACACACACACACACACACACACACACACACACACACACCCCTAAGGAACAAACTTGTGAAACTATTAATTCTAATCACCGACCTGCAGGTTACTTTGGGTTTTTGTATTTGAATAATCATATCATCTTTACATTATAATAGTATTATTTCTTCCTCTCCAATATAATTTATTTCTTTTTCTTGCCTTATAACACCAACTAGAGTCTGCTGTACAATTTTTAATAGAAATGTTGATTTCAGGTATTGTCTTTTCTGATCTTAAAGAAAATGCTTTCAATATTTCTCCATTAAGTACGAGATTTGCTGCAGGTTTTCATGTCAGTTTAAGGAAGTTCCCTTCTATTCATAGTTTGCTCAGGGCTTACTTTGTTGTAAATAAATGTCGAATTATATCCAAGGCTCTTGTGCATTATTAAGAGCAAGTGACTCTTCTCCTTTAATCTATTGTGAACAGAGCTTTACAGAGCTTTTCCCCATGCTCTCAAGAGTTGACCTTTGTTGAACTCACCTACTAATATGATAATCCAATATGTTTCTAGGCAGACTTGCTTGTGGTAAAAATTGACCCTGATTGGTAAATTGCATTGGATTGGGTGGGATTATCATTGAACTATAAATAGGTGGTAGGGGAGCCATAGATTTGGGCTTTTCTGAGCGTGTACCACTCACAACTAGGCATGTCATCTGTGAGGAGTCTGGGAGTTATGCCTATGGAATTCTTACAAGAGATAACTGGTTTCTGAGGGAATGCAAATTTTAAGCTGGAGTGTTTGCAGCCACCAAACATGAATCTGAGACATCATCTGGGAAGGGCAAAGAAAACACATCAGCGATGGCTGTGCGAACTGCTGCCAGGCTGCTGCAAAGACCCCACAGAAGAAGCAAGTCTGACACGGTTCTCTTAAGGTCTGGTCCCTATGCTGTATCTTTCTGAGGATATTGCTACCCAGGGACTGTAGTACCCCTATAAAGTCTGAATGTTTAGTTGCACGAACGCTCCCTGCTTGGCACTGCAAATCTATTAATACAGTGAAGTATGATCATTGATTTTCTAATGTTAAATTAGTCGTGTTTCTGGGATAAATCGAGATTGATCACGACCTATTTCCTTTGCTGGATTTTGTTTGATAATATTTTGTTTAGGATTTTTGCACCTACATTTGTGAGTAAAATAAGACTCTAGGTGGTGTTCCTAGATCCTATCATCTGCTAAAGTGTTGAGGGGATTAAGAATTACAAATAGGTAGTTACAGAATAGCCGTGGGGATGTGAGGTACAGTATAGGAAATAGAGTAGCCAAAAAACTTGTATGCATGACCCATGGACATGAACAAAGGTGGGGGGATTGCCAGAGGGAGTGGGGTGACAGGTGGAGGGGAGCAAAGGAGGAAATTTGGGACAACTGTAACAGCATAATCAATAAAATATAATTTAAAAAAGGGATTACATTAGTCTCACAGAAAAATTGCAAAATTGCAGAGTGTTACTTCTTTATTTATACTCTGGAATAGAATCTGTTAGACTGGCAGTATTTGGCCCTTAGATGTTTGGTGGACTCTCTCTGGGCCTGGAGTTTTATTTGGAGAAAGATTTTAAATTACTGACTGAATTTCTTTAATGGCTATAAGACTATTTAAGTATTCTTTTTCTACTTGAGTCTGAGTTAATAAACTCCCCCGCTTAGGTATCTGTGCACTTCATCTAAGCTTTCAAACCTACTGACACGAAGTGGTTCAGAATATCCTCTTATTACCTTTTAGCATTCTGTAACATCTATAGGTACATCCCCTTTACAGTCCTAAGTTGTTTTCTTGTCCTTTTTCACTTTTCTTGCTTAATTTTCTCAGTTTGTCAATGATATTAATCATTTTAGAGAACCCATTTTTGGCTTTGTCAGCTTTCTCTGTTATTCATGATTACCATTTTACTCGATTTCTGCTCTTCTGCTTATTTCCTCCTCCCTTGTAAAAGTGTTTTCTGCCCTGGCTGGGTGGGTCGCTTGGTTGGAGTGTCATCCTGTGCACCAGGAGCTTATGGGTTCAGTCTCCCGTCAGGGCCCATACTTAGGTTCCGGGTTCAATCCCCCGCTGGGGCGTGTGTGGCAGGGGGACAGCCAATGAATATTTCTCTCTCACATCGATATTTCTTTGTCTCTCTCCCTTCTTTTCTCTCTAAAATCAATTAATATATCCTCCGGTGAGGATTAAAAAAAAGAAACAATAAAAGATTTTTTTTAAGTTTATTCTGTTGTTCTTTTACTTCTTTTAATTTATATCATTCACAAAGTATTTTTCACACTTTTTAAAATAATGTAAATGTAAGTTTATAAATTTTAAAGTGTTATTTAAGCTGCTTTCCACATATTTAAAAAATTTTTAATTTAACAATTTTACTATTGTTTTGTTTTTAATGTTTTTCTATTTTCCAGTATAATTTTCTTTTGATCACGAGTTATTTAACAGCACATTTCTCAGTTTCCAACATCAGATTTCTTCGATAGTTTTTTTCTATTGTTTATTTATTTATTTTTTTTAGATTTTATTTATTTATTTTTAGAGAGAGGGGAAGGGAGGGAGAAAGAGAGGGAGAAAAACATCAGTGTGTGGTTGCCTCTCATGCTCCCTCTCTGGGGACCTGTCCCATAACCCAGGCATGTGCCCTGACTGGGAATCAAACCAGCGATCCTTGGGTTCACAGGCTGGTGTTCAATCCACTGAGCCACACCAGCCAGGGCTAATGTTTACTTTTTGTTATTAATTTCTAAATTCATTGTTGTTGAAGGAAGTCTGTTTGAAATTTGTTGTGATTTGTCTCACAGTGCAGTAACTGAGCTAGTTTTGAAATTGTTCCGTACTGAGATTAGAAATGTGCTTTCGTTCTGTTCTATATATACCCATCAGGTAACTCTAGTTAACTGTGTGGTTCAAATCTTCTACATCTTTACTGTTTTTTCTTTTAAACCTTCCAATTACTGAGAAAAAAGTATGTTAAAATTTTTCCTACTATGATTTTTCCATTTATACTAGATTTAGTTACATATTTTGAAAGATGTTATTAGCTGCATGCAAAATTTAGGATTGTTATATCTCCTTGTAACCCCCTTCATCTTGAGTAATGCCTCAAAGTCTATTTTTTTTCTAATATTAATAAAGCCACATCAGTTTTGTTAGTGTTTTCCTGGTGTAGTTATCTTTTTCTATCCTTCTCAACTTTTTTCTGTCCTTAATGTTTTAGATATGTTTCAAATAGCACATACTTGGATTTTCACCCCAAAGAGTATTTCCTATGTTTCTAAAACTTTGCTTCTACTGTGGGAGGCCTTGTGACTCAAGTCTTTGTTCATCCTTAATGTACTTTCTACCTTCTTTGGATAGGGATGGATGTCCCTTTTTCTGTAGCTCCTGGCTGGCAACCTCCTGCAGGCTGGTGGCCACACCCATTATAGGTACAGTGGCATTTTAAGCAGCTTTGTGCAAATGATGGGAAGTCCTTTCAAAGTTCTTCCACTACCAAGTGAAACTCGATTTTTCAAAGGCAGAGTGCATCCTTGCTGACACAGCCTGACCTAGTTAACCGGGGATGAGAAGGATAGGCGTGTTAGACTCCTAATTTCAAGTCCTACAACAAGACCAATCATGCTTTAGTCCAGGCAGAGAAGGCCAGAACTCTGTAAGTCAGGATCAGAGGGCTTTCCCGTGGCCAGTGAGGGTGTCTTCCAGTGGTGGTGAAGGCACTGGGTTTGCAAAGACGACTTCTGAGCCAATTGCCTGCTCTGTCTCATGGGAGATGTAAGTTTGGACAAGTCACTAATAATACCCGAGCTTCAATTTCTATTTTGTAACAGAATAGAAATTGAAGTTGTACCGGATCCCTGAGGGACATCATTTGGGTACTAACATTTTCTGGTTCCGCAGAGAAGAATTATAGTCTGTTTACATTACTGGATCCCTCCAGCCCTTGAAGTTCTCAGAATGCTAAGCCTTTTAGCAAAGTGTAGATTGTTACAAAGACAGCCTTCTCTGAAAATAGCAGGGGATATTCTTCTTTACAGGGCCCCACTTTATATAAAAGCCATTCAATGGCTGTTGTATAATCATTTAAAAATATTTTATTAAGCATTGATTTAAAAAATGCAAGAAAAGAATATAACACCTTGGAGCAAATATTGCACTTATCTCTTTTTTTTTTTACATCTTCACAAAACTCATTCCTAAAATATCCTTCTACAGAGATGTATAAATAAACCGCTTCCAAACTGTCAACACTTGATACGATTAGTTTCCTGCGACCACACTGAGATACCTGCTTCTCCGGGTGCAGGCACAGAACTTCCGTCAGCGATGCTGGAGGCCTCGCACTTATATCACGTGAAGAGTAAATCTTTCTGAATGCTCAATATTTAATATAAGATTTTTTTCTACTGAGAAAAATAGATCTTTCAAAGGCAATGACAGAATGAAGCTTCAGTTGACACAGTTCTCTGCTAACATCGTTTGTTTTCCAGGGCATTTAGGAACTTCTGATTCTTGGTCTTGAACATCATGACAAAGCTGTTTGGCATGATTTTGGCTTGCCCATCTTCACCCACTTGGCCCATAATAATGTAATTTTGACCTAAAAAAAGAGAATATAAATTAATTTTTTTCTACATGTGCTTGTTTGAAACAACTTAGACTATAATTTATCTCCAGATAAATGTTCTGTAAATACCAGCTATATGTTTATTCTGTCTAGGATAAGATCTGGTTTAAGACTCTCATCAGACAGCTTACAGTTAAGATGGCAACAGAGGTAAATGTTGCCATCAAAATTACAACTAAACTGCAGAATAATCATCATTTAGAACCACCAGAAATCAAGCTGAAGGGCAGTCCTATAACTATGGAATTAAATAAGAAACCTCATTGAGACTGGTAGGAGGGGTGGAGACGAGAATGGGCTGGTACCACACCTACATATAGTGGATAAAAATCAGGAGAAATATCTCAGGAGTGAGGAGTCCCAGCCCTATACCAGGCCCCCAAACGCAGGGTTCCAGTGCCAGGGAGTTAGGTCCCTATAACTTCTGGCTATAAAAACCAGTGGGGATTGAGACTGTGGAAGACAAAAACTGTTGGAGTCCCATGCAGTTGTTCTTAAAGGGCACACAGACAGACTTATTTAGACTCACTCCCTCTGAGCTCCAGTATGGGGGCAGCAGCTTGAGAGGCACCCAAGATGTATGGGGGGAAACTGAATTGTCTGGCATCAGGGTGAGAGCTAGGGGCCATCTTTCTCCCAGACAGAAGAGCTGGCAGAGGCCATTGTTCCTTTTCTGGGCCCTCTCCACACAAAGACAGCGGGTGGGTGCCATATCTGAGACTCCACCAACCTGGCTGATACTGTTCATCTCACCCTGGTGATTTCCTGAGGTTCCATCCTACCCAACTCTAGGATTTACTTAAGGCATTTCCAGTGACTTTTCCATGTAAATGGCTTGTCTGGCTCATGCTCCAGATTTTCCTAAATTCAAACGAGCAGCATCTAGCCTCAGTTAACTCCATACTTCTTGCAAAGTGGCCACAGAGCCAGCACCAGCAACAGCTTGCCTTAGTAAACAACTTGGCCTTGCCTGTACTCCTCCAAGCCCAGCATAAGTAGCAGCCATCTGCAGGTCACTCTGTACCTTATGCCAGGTGGTCCCAGATAGAACACAGGTTGTGGCTGACCTTGAATGTGCCAATAGCAGTCACGGCTCAACTATAAGAAGAGGGTATACACAGCCCACTTGGTGGGTGCACCTTGGGTGATAGGGGAGGCTGTGCCACTGGATCCTATAGGACACCTGCTACATTAGGCCACTCTACCAAGCCTGGAAGACATAGAAACTCTATCTAATATATGGAAACAAACACAGGGAGATATCCAAAATGACAAAACAAAGAAACATGGCCCAAATGAAAGAACAGAACACAACTCTAGAAAAACAACTAAACAAAATGGAGACAAGCAATCTAGTAGATGCAGAATTGAAAACACCACTTATAAGGATGCTCAAGGAACTTAGTGGGACTCTCAACAACATAAAAAGATCTGGTCAGAAATGAAGGATATACTCATTGAAATAAAGAACAATTAACAGGGAATCAACAGTAGAATAGACGAAGCCAAGAACCAAATCAGCAATTTGGAATATAAGGTAGCAGGAAATATCCAATCAGAGCAACAAGAAGAAAAAGAATCCAAAAGTATAAGGATAATGTAAGGAGTCTATGGGACAACTTCAAGCATACCAACATTCACATCACAGAAGTTCTGGAAGGAGAAGAGAGAGAGCAAGAAATTGAAAACCTATTTGAAAAAATAATGACAAAAAACTTCCCTAACTTGGTGAAGAACATAGATATACAGTCCAGGAAGTACAGAGAGTCCCAAACAAGATGGATGCAAAGAAGACCACACCAAGACACATCATAATTAAAAAAGCCAAAGTTTAAAGACAAAGAAAGAATCTTAAAAACTGCAAGAGAAAAGCAATTAGTTATCTACAAGGGAGCTCCCATACAGTGTCAGCTGCTTTCTCAAAAGAAACTTTGTAGGCTAGAAGAGATTGATAAGAAATATTTAAAGTGATGAAAAGCAAGGACCTACAACCTAGATGACTCTACCCAGCGGAACTATTGTTTAGAATCAAAGACAGATAAAGAGTTACCCAGATAAGAAAAAGTTAAAGGGGTTCATCACCACCAAACCAGTATTATACGAAATGTTAAAGAGTCTTTTTTAAGAAGATCAAAAATATGAACGTTAAAATGGCAATAAATACATATTATCAACAATTGAATGTAAAAAACAAAATAAACAAGCAAAATAGAAACAGAATCACAGTTACAGAGAACATTTTGATGATTGTCAGATGGGAGGAGGAGTCAGGGGTATGGGCGAAAAAGGTGAAGGGATTAAAAAGTACAAATTGGTTGTTACAGAATAGTCATAAGGATGTAAAGTACAGCATAGGGAATATAGTAGCCAAAGAACATACATGCATGACCCATGGACATGGACAATGATGCGGGGATTGCCTGAGGGTGTGAGGGATGAAGGGAGGGGGTAAAGGGGGAAAAACTGGGACAGCTGTAATAGTATAAACAATAAAATAAAATTTAAAAATACTCTCATTAGCAAAAATCTAAATTTAACTGAGTAATATGTTCCAGCTGTGCTAACACAGGACACTAGATGGAATGCTTAGACCCAGGCATGTCCAGCTCTGTGGCGCTGTGGGTCTTGTGTCTTTACTGAGTGTCTCCCAAGAAGGATGCCCTGTGTTCATGTGAAAGGTGCTCATTCCTCAAGTGCTCCCTGGCGTGCCACCCTCAGATGGCCTTTCAGAGTCCCGTAGTGTTCTTGGATTTTCCAGGCATTTGGCACCGAATGACTCACTGTCTTCAGCTGTTGTTGTCTTGAAGCTGTTTCCAACATCCAAGCATCTATACCATGTAAGTTTCTTCAGGGCATTGTTGGATCATATACTTCTTTGCATCTTTGTAGTCCCTTTCAGAAAACAGGTACTAAAAAATACTTACATCTGTTATACTTTAAAAAAAAATTATGTTAGTGTGTTTGGCTAAGTTAGACCTAGACTGGGGCCTATGGTGTAGTATGTTGGGTTCGACTTTGAAGATTTATGTTGCCTCAGAAAAATGTCATAAAGGAAGTGCATATCGTGGCCTCCTTTTTTCTCCCTCTTCCCCAGTGCATCCTCGGAGAAATAGGTGTTTCCCTTTTGTCTTGCACAATCTTCTTCTGTGGGCTAACAATGTCATCACAGCGGTCCTAAGGCCAGGAAAGCTTGCCAGGTGGGGCTGGCTGTGCCACCTCAAGGCTAGTGCTATATGAGATCTTAAAGTATTTAGATGTGCATTATATGACGTTCCTGGCAGTTCTGGAGAGAAGTGCTATCTTTTATAGAACCTTTGTTATTTCCCCTGAAAAATCAGTGTGAGCCTGCTGGCTTCCTGACTGTTCTGAACAATCTCAGTTCATAGTAAAGCTTCCTTGAAGCGAATATTCCGTATTTCTCTCTCTCTCCCTCTAGTTTGTTTTGTTTTGGTTTTGGTTTTGTAACAAGTCTGAGGAAAAGAATGACTTGAGATTGGATAGAGAAATCATGACGTATCGCACAGTGGGACAGCAGGCATTATTGCCATTCCAAAGGGAGGGTTCTAGATTTGCTGTTTATGGAAAGACATCTACATATATATCATGTGGGGGAAAGTGGCAATAGAATATGTGTGGTGTGATCCCATTTGTCTAAGTGTGTACATGAATAGAAACTTTCTGGAAGTTTTCATATTACCTTCAGGTTTGAAAGGGAAAGGGCTTCACATTTTTTTATATCCTTTCTACGTATTTAAACTTTTTTTTTTAAACATGAAACATCTATTACTTTTATAAGTTAAAGGGCTTGTTTAAAAATCATGTGCCTCTGGCCCTGGAGTAACTTTCCCTTTTCCATAATTTCTCTTAATGACCTCATTCCCGTCTGTGGATTGACTGACCCTGTATCTGAAAATGACTCCCAAATCTCTAATTCTCGCTCACGTATGGCCCTCTCCCTTCTGAGCTTCAGCTCTGAACTGCCTTTTCCTTGATGTATATTTTCCCCTAAATATAATGTTGGCACCTTCAGTGCAATAATTGAACGTTTTCTCCTGACCCACTTCCTCTGTGTCTGTTCCACATTGATCCAACTTCAGATGCGTCTTGGACTTGTTCGCCATTTCCACCACCTTGTCCTTGTCCACACTGTAAGGACTGGAACTAGAGCCCAATCCTGCCTGACTCCATGGCCTGCCTTCTCTTCCAGAAGCCCTCACTTGACTTCCTTAAGCAGCTATGGCAAGGATGGATCCACGAGTGGCTCAGGGAGGCTCTCTGGCTCCCCCCTCTGCCCCTGAGCTCCCCTACAACAAAGGCGCCAGCTTTCCTCCATACTTACCTCTTCTGAGGAGGGGGCACTGCTTGCAGACCACGATGATCTTGGCACTCATGTTCTTGCCAGCCTGTTGAATTGCCAGGTTTCCCTCTTTATAAATGTTGATGAGTGAGATCGTGGCGTGCAGACTTCCGCCTCGAGGGGTCGTTGTGATGACAGTGCCGGCAAATACTGCGGAAGAAAACGTTTCGGAAATAATGTAACAGTGAAGGCAAATGCGAGCAGAACTGAAAAGAATTTTACGTTTTTCTGAGTTTCAGAGGGCAAACATTTTAATGTTAAAGAGAAGGCCCTGACAGAGCTATCGAATTTGACTCTGTGCCCTTGTCACCAAAATTCAGGTTGAAGAAAGGAGCTGCGGAGCCGTCATGTTGCCCCTGTTGCCGGGTGTGGAAACCTAGGAGAGAGACCCAAAGAGCTGCTGAACTGTAGTCTAGTGCTGAGAGGGGGACTCTGCAATGTCCCATCCAACGTGCGGGTCAGCTACCAAGTAAGGTACATGTGGTCCCTGTGTACACTCAACAAGACCTTGAATCTTTAGAGGCAACACCATATGAGGGATTTGGGGCCATGAAGATGGGTGGGCACTTACCCTTCTGTGTCTCTCCCCTCCTTCTCTTTAGCTGTCCTTTCTCCTGGAACTTTGGTTCCTCCCATGGGTCCCCACTGCTCTCTAATTATCAGTAAATATCTGTCTTTTTCTGGGTCTTTGATATTCTCTTTCTTATCCACCCTGTTTATCTCACTTAACAAGTCAAAGTAGAGAACTGACATAGAACAAAAATTCAGTTGCTGTTTGTTATGTAATTCTCTTTTTTCCATTATGACCCTCTGAGAAAGGAGTCTCATTTCTGAACCACAGAAGGAAAGGTGCTGTGTTTCTCAAAGGCAGGCTTTTGGCACTTGGGAGGAGGTAGTTCCGTGTTGTACAGGACTTGGACTGAATGACGTTTACACGCGCCCTGTCCCTGCCTGGAAAAACCAGGAGCTCCTCGGTTACCATGACAACCCAAACTGCTTCTAGAGGAGTGTCACCAATGATGGCTGAGAACCGATGAGCCACGAGGGGTAGTATTTGATCATTCTGCCACGTAACCGAGTCACAGTGGACTAAATCAAGTTTTGGACTTGGCTGATACGAGCTTCTTGGGGTAAAGTGAGAACTCGCTGCTGACATAGTATGCAAAGCTCATAACACTGAAATCCTTCCCCTGCCTTACTTTGGCTCCTGGTGATGCGTGCTCACTGCAAAATGCCAGTCTGCAGCCACGGGAAATTAGGACAGGCAGGGAGATTTCCTTAAGCATCACCTATAGACTAGACTGGTTGTGCTGGCGATGACACCTGGCGCTGCTTGTGTCCATTTAACACCAGTTTCTTGAAGACACCGGTGAGTCAACTCCAGCTGGATTGAGGGCCCAGACTCGTCAGCACCTTCATTCACTAGCACACAGCCTGCTGTGCAGCCGGCGGCAGGCTGGGCCTCTTCCGGGAGGCCCTGGGTCTGGGGTAACCTTTTAGGCTGCAGCAACTTTCTTTTCCTAATAAGGCTTTTCTTAAATATTCCTTTGGAAAATAAGCAACATAATTAAATTTGGTATCTTTTACTCCTGAGTGCCTTTCACAAAAAGTGCAATTATTTTTTAGTGTAAAAATCTATTATAAGTTCTAAGTCATTGATAGGTAATGTCTCCTCAGGTTTCACTTTATAAACGTTTCCAAATGGATTTCCGATTTCCAGGTTTTAACTGAGAACTTCAGAAGGAACCCACAGAGGAAATACTTGAATTTCTTGTGAGAGGGGCCAGCTTGGCTATATTTCTCATTTACTTAAGTTGTATCACAGATGTGTGAAAAAATAATTAATACGTAAAAACTATGTGAGACCAAACAGTATACAGTTCTTTTTAAGACTACTGAGGCAGCCAGAACACAGAGTAACAGTATCATGTACCAGGAGTCAAATTAAGTTTATGTGAAAAAGTATATTTTCTACGTACATATTTTTCTCAGCTGTGAAATCCAGCACTTTGAAGAACACAAGTTAACACTCCTCAGTGTGTGGGAAAATATTTTCTCGGGTAAATCAAGAGTGTAACTTACCCTTTCCCATCACATTCATGGCAACTCCTTCGAGACTAAGCATGCAATCTCAAGTTTCTTATTAAAAAGAAGAGAGTAGTTTAATTCCTTACCAAAGTTACTTGAACAGTAATTGCTTTCCAGGGTACCCGTCCATCTACATTTTTGTTGACACACGGCCACGGTGGGTTTTAAACCTTAATTCAGAGAAGAAAGTCATAAGATTCAGGAAAATGAATTCAGGTATAATTGGTATATCAATTTCAAATGAATCTATCAATTTATAATCCCCATTCATTTCCTGGTGCCACCAATATGTCATTGCAATGAACTAATGAAAGAGTATGCAAAAGAAATTCTTCATTCTACCAACTACTGCACCAATTTCCTTGGCATAACTGAATAGCCTTTGCTGAATTTTAAAACTGAGATAAAAGATAACCCATATTTAGCCCTGTCCTCATCTTCCTTTACATACAACTAGCACTGTGACCAAAACCAGACACAGTCTCCATCTGCCCTGCTTAGGAATATCTAGTACAACAAATAGAAACTCAGATAATATAGGTTATTCCTTCACTTTACACAAGATTTCCTATGGTGTTTCCCCTGAAGGTGGAGGGAGCTTTCCTGGTGCATTTAAAATAGGCAGTTCCCTAAATGTGACTTGTAAAGGTTTTTTAAGAAATGCTACTTAAGTGTAAAGCGTGTTATATCTGTAATTAGATGCAACCAATTACGAAACATTTATGTTGAGCCTGTCACTGCCTGTCTGGAAATATTTTTGGTTGTCACAATTAGGAGGGAGCTACTAGCATTTATTGGGGGGCGGTGGGGGCATGGCTAGGTACCTGACAGTGGACGGCATCCAGCAGCAACGAATTACGTGGCCCGAAACATTAATAGTGCCGGACTGAGAAACCATGAGTCAACAAAATGAAAATATTTAATCCCCATCACCATCATTAAAAATATTTCAAAAATATTTGCCAATTATTTACAAATATGTGACAATATTCTAGGAATCATATTTTAAGTAAAACAACTGTAACAAAATCGTACCTGTTAGGTAAGACTTGACAATCGAAATATTGCCTCTTTAAAAGGTTCTGCCAACTCTTTTGTGAATGTATAATTTATTTATTCACTCCTAATTTGTACCCCTACTTATCTCCAAAAGGGATCTGAAGTGAATTACAGTACTAAAATATATACAGTTTAACATTAAATATACATAATGGTTTAAACACACACACACACACACACACACACACACACACACACACATTTCTTTGTGAGAGGAAGAGCTCAGTAAACATGCAGGGGTGGCTAACCCACAGCCTAAGGGCGCATGCGGCCCTGAATGGCTATGAATGCAGCCCAACATGAAACTGTAAATTTACTTAAAACCTTCTTTTTGCTTATCATCTTTTACTAGTGTTTGTGTATTTAGTGTGTGGCCCAAGAAAACTCTTCTTCCAGTGTGGCCCACAGTTGCCAAAAGGTTGGACACCTCTTTTAGAGGGAACATTGTTCTAGAAGTTGGAAGTCAAAATTTACCTAAGTAACTGAATCAAAAAGCAGTGGCATCAGTGAGTACACAAATAGACCCTCATCAAGGTGACAAGCTGTTTAATGGATCAACTCACTCTCCAATTTCCACAGCAGTTTTTCAAATTCTTTCACATTCTCCTAACCCGCAGCTCTCCCACCTCCCTTCTCATTCTCAGCAGGTGAGCCTGCCTACTTCCTAGAGAAAACAGAAATCACAGAAGAAAATGTCCTTCAGGTCCCCGCCAAGCCTTTGCGTCGTCTTTGTCTGTAGCCTGTCTTCCTTTCCTCCCCTGGAGAGGAGCTTGCCCCATCTCTAGTCTAAGGTTGGTCCTACCAGCCTTCTGGAGGCCACGACCTCTCACCTTTGTAGAAATTTCCTCCTCAGTTCATTCCTTCTGTCTGCCAACATATCCTCCTTTGCTGGCTACTTCCCATTAGCTTTAACTTGCTCCAGAGACTCAAAGCCTCTCTCCCTCCTTGAGGGCCAAGCCTGTGGAACAAGTTGCCGGAACTCACTGTCTCAATTTTTCACCGTGTTCCACACACCTCAGCCCACTGAGCCTGGCTTCTGCGTGCACAGCTGCACTCACACGGGTCTTGCTAGGGGCTCCAGCAGCCACCGCGCCATGAAATCAAATGGAAACATTTGAATCCTTCCCTCGTTTGAAGTCTGTCAACCCTTGGCTCTACTGACCACTTCCTTCTTAAAACTCTCCCTCCTGTGGCCTCAGTGACCCAGGCTGCCACTTCCTCCCTCCTCCCTAGCTTCCCCTTTCCAGTCTCCTTTCCCACCATATCCTCCCCTTTAATACCCCGGCATTCCTAGAGATTTAATTCCAGCCCTTCTCCTTTCACCCCTAACCTCTCCCTCAGCAATCTCACTCTGGATCATGGCATCAACTGCGTCTATTGTTGATGACTCTTAAATTCAGAGAGCTTGCTTAAGTCTCTCTTCTGTTTGGGGGGCCCATACATTTCACTGTCCACATGACATCTCCACCTGAGTATCTCACAGACACCTCAGAAGCAACAAGCTTAGCTCATGAACTTACTCCTAAGCCCAGTTCCCAGCTCCAGTGAACGGTCATGTTATCCCCCGGGTTTTGCAAGCCTGGGACCTAGGAGGTATTCTCGATGCCTCCCGAATCTCTCCAGCCTGATCCGCCACCAAGCCCTGTCAACATCTCCCAAGGTCCCTGGCCCGCACAACAGTCAACATCTCTTGACTGTCTGCATTTCTCTCGCAGCCCTGCCACTCTGGATAACCACAAGGGCCTACTGATGCTCTTGACCCTACCATCCCTTCACAGGGGCCAGAGTGATCTTCTTCATAGTATAAATCTAAGCCTGACCTTTGCTTAGTTCATCAAAAGCTTCCCCCACACTTAGAATAAAATCCAAAATACGTAGAGCACACGGAGAGAGGTGGTAGGGGCTAAAGGTGAATCTAGAAAGAGAGAAGAGGGATGGAGCGTGAAGGGTCTTACATACCCTGTGAAAGAACTGGGCTCTTATGCTATTTGGTAGCCACTAGCCATACGAGGCTTTTTAAATTCTATTAAATTAAAAATTCAGTTCCTCAGTATCACTGGCCACATTTTAAATATTCAGTTGTGGCTGACGCATTAGATGGTACAGTTGTAGAGAGTGACTTGGTTGGCTCTGTGTGTGGTGGGGGGGGCGTGGCGAGCAGTGAGGGGGTAACACAGAGGAGGTCATAAGCATGTGACTCTGGTGCTGTGGGCTATGCCTGGGTAAACAGGCAGAGAAGCAGGTTCAAGGCAGAGAATAGTGTGATCTAGTGTGAAAAACAAACAAGCTGTGTTTGATAGGTTTTAATTTAAATGCCTGGCAGTTGCAAAACTCTAGGAGATAATTACACCTCCATGTTTGCCGTTTTGGAGAAAGTTTATGACTGGAGATAAAAGCTGGAGAACCACTAAGCGCTGTGGGTGTGACCTGATAATTCACTGAAAAGATTAAGGACACCAGAGTCTACTGAGATAAGCTGGAGAAATACTGGGTAACATGAGTCAGTACTCTTCCAGGCCACAAGGGGGCACACTCAGGGAGTGCTCCGAAAACATCAGCACTTTTAATAAGAGTGCCTCTACTCAGGAGTAAATAGACTTACTTTGAGCATACAGAAAATAGTGGGCCATATAGCTGTTCTTATTTCATCCTGCCTCATTCCTTAACCTTAGATCCTTCCTTCTCACTTTTCCCTCGTCCCTGGATTTCCTCCCTCCTCCCTAGCTTCCCCTTTCCAGTCTCCTTTCCCATCATATCCTCCCTGTTAATATACTGGCATTCCTAGAGGTTTAGTTCCAGCTTAATATCCATTTAATTCCAATTTAATATCAGATTTTGATATCTGAGGTCTGAAATCCCAGTGGTTGGAGCTGACAGGATGTAGAGACTAGATGTAGGGACCCACTCCTGCCTCCTCAATTCTTAGAGCATGTCCTAGACTAGACTTTCCCAACTGACTTCTATATTTTTGTTTGACTTGCTCCAATATGAAAAAATAATATATTTTATATGACACATTTTGGAGCAAAGCAAAAAAACAAAAACAAAAACAAAAAATCCAATCAAATATTGGCAGATGTGAAAGGAGGCAGGTGTCAAGGCCCTAGAACTTTAATGGAAAGTACTATAATTCTATGTAATAAAAAGAAAGCCATAATTTTATAAGTGCCAGAAAAGAAAAATCAGTCTTATAATGATCTGTTACTAGGGTTCCTAGTACTTTTTAAATGATCATAATTTTCTTAGATGATATTTAAAAATTACTAGCTTATTATTATTCTTATGCTGCATGCTTTTCTTTCGTTAATAAAGTCATATTATTCTCTTATATATATTTTCATTGTATTTAACTTATTTTAGTTTCAAATATCTTCCTTTTATTTGATTTTTTCTACTTCAAAAGATTTTTGTTTGTTTGTTTTTTGAGATTCCTTAAGTTTGTGAACAAACTTCAAAACAGAAAAACTCACCTGTGGTCACAGTCAATGTGCTGGTAACCGGCGATGCTGTAGTTGTTGGTAATTTTTTTGGCCTGAACTTGTAGTGGCCAATAAATCCATCTGCAGTTAAGCTTAAGTCTGAGAAAAACTGAATGAGAAGTTCATTTTTCTCAGACACAATTGGCCTAAAGGAACAAAAACATGTTTAAATAGATATATATTTTAATTTTAAGTGGTACCTCTCTGAAATGTAGAATTTTCTAACTATTAATTTCCAACAAATTACTACTTGTTTATATTTAAAAGCTAAAATACTTTTAAAAAGTGAACACCTTAATCTGCTCAATATTAATGCTAA
>PVJD01017257.1:0-18118 GCA_004026545.1 Mormoops blainvillei
GAACTAAGTGGGGGAATGTCAGTGGGAGATGGGGTGCAGGGTGGAGGGAAATAAAGGGGAGAAAAAGAATGGGACCACTGTAATAGCATAATCCATAAAATATTTTTAAGATAAAAATTTTAAAGGAAAAAATTAGCAAAATGTCTGATATAGTAACTAAATTTACATGAATTCAAAATTTCCTAGTGTATTTAGTGTGCTTAGGTTTATTACCTCTAACACATGTTTTTAAATGCAGTGTCTAAGATGTTTTCCTTCCATGATTGAGTTTGAGGGCTTCTTGGATGTCTCAGAGAACCGACTGCCACTTGGAAAGGCAAGAAAATGTTCAGAGTTTGGACAGTTGAGCCTTGAGGACAATTAAATACTTTAACACTTGGGTAACACATTTCTTTGTGTAGACTATTAATTTTTTTTAGTTTTACAAAATTGTTCACCATTACATATTTATTGGGTGTTTAAAATGTTAATACTGGGGAACCCTTAGACTGGTCCCTCATCTCAGCCTAACCAACTCCCCCTGTGACACACACACTCTCCTCAGTTCTATGTGAAAGAGCCCCTTCCCAAATGCAGTTCTGCCTCTGCATTGGCCCAGACATCTTGGCAGCATTTCCCACAGCCAGGCTATCAGGACAGTGGTGAGTGCTAAACAATACTGGTGGGAGCTGGAGCAATGCTCTGAGCCGATAGTCTCACAGACAGCATTCAAGGCAGGTGAGAGACCTGGGTGCACTTCCTCCAAAGTGATGCTTGTCTCCTTTGTTCTGGATCAGGCTCTTCTTGGAAACAGAGTCTCACTGAACAAAGTGTCTCAATTGCCATTGTTGCAAGTGTGGGCAGGAGGAGACAATGCTAACATCATAAGAGCTTGTGCCTCCAGGACTGCTTATGATCTCATTTTCCCCTGTGTCCTCACATGAGGACCCTCCAGAAGCCAATCAACAATATCCCAGTGAGCTGGAGAATTCCCTTCATGAGGGAAGCCCTATGCATTCCTCCTGCTTGAACTCACTCTCATTAAAAAATTCTACTCAAAATACAGATTTAGTGCTTAATACAGTAATAGTAGCAAATGTTTACTAAGGACTTATAAAGTGCCAGGGGTCAAGCTAAATGCTTTGTATGTTTGAGCTAATTTAATCTTCACAGTAGTTCTTATCATCCCCATTTTACAGATGAGAAAACTTAGTAATAGGGAGTCACTTTCTCTAAGTCACATAATGTGTAAGTAGCTCATAAAATTCAAACCCAGGTCTATTTTCCCCTTGAAACCATTCTCTTGACCTCTGTTACATACAGCCACACACTGTGTTAAAAACTGAATAATACAGACATGATTTCTGTCTTTGTGGAACTCATACTCTAACAGGAATGAAGGGCAAATAAGAGTTGATTATGTGTGTGAAACATGAGTGAGTGAGGGGAATGAAAGATTTACAGCACTCACAGCAAAGAACTAACCAAGCTGGCCAGATGGTTCACAAAACACATTCTCAGATATTTTGGGAACATAAGTCTAGCCTAAAAGCATAATCTTGCTTACAAATACCCTGTCTGAATCTTTGCTGTAAGGGGCTGCCTATACTTTGATGATTCAAGGCTTGAAATTAGTTGGGGTTGGTGGATAGGAACAACGTGAGGTAGAAATGCATGTAAACTCAATGTGGAAATTAGGAAATTTCTCCCCTCCTGCAAATCCTTTACTTCATCAGGCCCAACAGTCTTGGAATTCCCTGTGTCAAGGAAAGTGAGAGATTCTCTTCTCAAAACATTGATTTTGGCAAATATTTGAGAATTGTAAATGTGAACAGTGATCTACATGTTCTTTTTTTTGAGAAAAAACAGAGTCCTTCCAGAGTACTAGAACAAGCACAGCATTTTGTCAGTTTAATCCCCAAGACCTCTTTCCTTCCCAAGTCTTTGTGGAAGTGTGCAGACCAAGGACTGTAGAAATGGCTAATCTTTGAGTGTTGGCCTCCTGGAATAAAAATTTAATTACAAAAAAAGTGCTTGTTATTTACATTTTTGTCTGTCTACATGAAAATCAAACATTAAATTTTTATTCTAAATACTCTGGTAAATAAAGGATTCTCCTCCCCGCCCCTCCCCCAATCAGTTCCTGCAAAGATAGATGAAGATAGTGTCACATATTCCAACTGATGGAGCTTCTTCGAGGCACGAAAATGGATTGGAGCTTTATATAAAGTGTTTATTAAGAGAATAGTGAATGTCAAAGGTATCATATGGAGTTTATAACTGCCACATCAACAATTTTGGGGAAACTGCAACCAAGCTCTGTGCTTTGTGGCCAATAACTTCTCACCATTTGATTCATTTCAACACTCAATTACTTAGCCCACACTACATAATGCAGTGGGAGAAAGGAGCTTTACCTTGGAGTCCAAAAGTCTGGGATCTAAACCCATTTGTTAGCTGCTTGACCTTCAATAAATTCTTTAAATGCCCTGTTTTTTAATGCCTTTATCTGTCAAAGAAAGATCATACTTACCTGACAAGGTCATTTAAAAGATCAACACAATAATTTTAGGGGCCCAATAAATGACATCTCCATTCTCTGTCCAACTTAGATAAAAATTGGAAAGACAGACACAGGAGCCAAGCAAAAGGAGGTCACTGTATTATTATCTTTATTACTGAAGAGACCAAGTTTGAATGCTTAGCTTAGGGTATACAGCAACAGTGGGCTTTTCTTCAGGGTTACCAGCAGTTTTGGATACAGCTGTGCCACTGTCAAATGGTGAGTATGAGGGGCAGTTTAAATGCCAGCTTCCTGCCCATAGGCAGCTCCCCTGGAGAAAGGGAGAGGAAGACCTAAGTTACTCATAGTCACAGAACTGAATAATGACTTTTTCTTTTTCATTTTTTTATTGTTCAAGTACGGTTGTCTCCATTTTCCCACAACCACTATCCCCAGCCCCACACACCCCCACCTCCCGCCTTCAATCATTCCCCCCTTTGATTTTGTCCATGGGTCCTTTATACATGTTCCTTGACAGCCCTTCACCTTCTTCTCCCCCGTTACCCACCTTCCCCCTCCCCTCTGGTTACTGTCAGTTTGTTCTTTATTTCAATGTTGCTGGTTATATTTTGCTTCCTTGTTTGTTTTGTTGATTAGGTTTCATGTATAGGTGAGATCCTATGGCATTTGTCTTTCACTGCCCAGCTTATTTCACTTAGAATAATGCTCTCCCTTCCATCCATGTAGTCCCAAGGGGTAGTAGCTCTTTCTTTCTTTCTGTTGCATGGTATTCCATTGTATAAATGTACCATAGTTTTTGATCCACTCACTTCCTCATGGTCACTTTCGTTGCTTCCAATTCTTGGCTATTGTAAGTTGTGCTGCTATGAAAATTGGGGATCATAGGTTCTTTCGAATTGGTGTTTTAAGATTCTTAGGGTATATACCAGCCATGTATTTGCTGGGTCAAAAGGCAGTTCCATTTTTAGAGTTTTGAGGATGTTTTAAACTGTTTTCCATGGTGGCTGCACCAGTCTGCATTCCCACCAACAGTGCACTAGGGTTCCTTTTTCTCCACAACCTCACTAGCACTTGTTTGTTGATTTGTTTATGATGGCCACTCTGACTGGTGTGAAGTTGTATCTTATTGTGGTTTTATTTTGAATCTCTCTGAAGGTTAGTGATGCTGAGTATTTTTTCATATGTCTCTGGGTCCCATGTATGATCTCCTTGGAAGTGTCTCTTTAGGTCCTTTGCCCATTTTTAAATGGATTCTTTGTCTTCCTGGAGTGCAGCTGTGTGAGTTCTTTCTATATTTTGGAGATCAAACCCTTGTCTGAAGTATCATTGGCAAATATATTTTCCCATACAGTTGGTTCTCTTTTCATTTTGCTGATGTTTTCTTTAGCCATGCAGCAGCTTCTTTTGATGAAGTCCCATTTGTTTATTCTGTCCTTTATGTCCCTTGTTCTAGGGGACAAATTGGTGAAAATATTGCTACATGGAATATCTGAGATTTTCCTGCCCATGTTCTCCTTTAGGACTTTTATGGTGTTGCAATATATATGTAAGTCTTCTATTCATCTTGATTTTATTTTTGTGTATGGTGTAAGTTGGTGGTCAAGTTTCATTTTTGTTCATGTAGCTTTCCAGATCTCCCAACACCATTTGTTAAACAGGCTATTTTTACTCCATTACATGCTTCTGCTTCCTTTGTCAAATATTAATTGACCATAGAGATATGGGCTTATTCCTGGGCTCTATCTGTTCCATAGACCTATGTGTCTGTTATTGTGCCAGGACCAGAATGTTTGATTACAGTGGCCTTGTAGTATAGTTTGATATCAGACATTGTGATCCCTCTTGCTTTGTTCTTATTTCTCAAAATTGCTGCAGGTATTCCAGGTTATTTATGGTTCCATATAAATTTTTGAAATGTTCAATATCTGTGAAAAATGTCATTGGTAATTTAATAGGGTTTGCATATGATCCATAAATTGCTTTGGGTAGTATGGACATTTTGATGATATTAACTCTTCCAATCCATGAACATGGTATATGCTTCCATTTATTTGTGTCTTCCTTAATTTCTTTCTTCAGTGTTGTGTAGTTGTTTGAGTACAGGTCTTTTACCTCCTTGGTTAGGTTTATTCCTAAGTATTTTATTTTTTTGTTGTTGTTATAGCAAATGGGATTTTTTACTGATTTCTGTTTCTGAAATTATACTGTTGTACAAAAATGCCTTTGATTTCTGAATATTTGTTTCCCACTGTTTTGCCAAAATCACTTATTAAGCCAAGAAGTTTTTTGGTGGAATCTGTCAGGTTTTCTATGTACACTATTATGTCATCCCCAAACAATGACAGTTTTTCTTCCTCCTTTCCAATTTGGATGCCCTTTATCTCTTTTTCTTGCCTCATTGCTATGGCTAGGACTTCCAATACTATGTTGAATAGAAGTGAAAGATGACATCCTTTTCTTGTTCCTGAACTTACTGGGAGACCTTTTAGTGTTTGCCCATTGAGTATGATGTTGACCGTACTTTTTTCATATATGACCTTTATTATGTTGAGGTTTGCCTCCTTTACTTCCACTTTGCTGAGTGTTTTTATCATAAATGGGTGCTGTACCTTATGAAATGCTTTTTCCACATCTATTGATATAATCATGTGATTTTTGTCTTTTTCTTTATTTATGTGATGTATTACATTTATTGATTTGCAAATACTGTACCATACATGCAACCCTGGGATGAATCCCACTTGATTGTGGTGGATGATTTTTTAATGTACTACTGGATGCAGTTTGCCAATATTTTGTTGAGGATTTTAGCACCTATGTTCAACAGCGACATTGGCCTGTAGTTTTCTTTCTTGTATCTTTGTCTGGTTTTGGGATTAGGATGATGCTGGCCTCATAAAATGAGTTTTGGAGCCTTCTCTCTTCTTGGATTTTTTGAATAGTCTGAGAAGGACAGGGGTTAACTCTTCCTTAAATGTTTTGTAATATTCCTCAGTGAAACTGTCCAGTCCAGGGCTTTTGTGTGCCAGGAGATTTTTGATTACTGCTTCAATTTCACCAGCTGTTATTAGTTTGCTCAGGCTTGCTGCTTTTTCTTGATTCAGTACTGGAAGATTATATTTTTCTAGAAATTTGCCCATTTCACCCAGGCTTTCAAATTTCTTGATATATAGTTGTTTGTAGTTTTTTCTTACAATCTTTGTATTTCTGTGACATCATTTGTATTTTCTACTCTTTCTTTTCTGCTTTTATTTATTGGGGTCTTCTCCTTTTTTATTTCTTGATGAGTCTTCTGAAAGGCTTGTTGATTTTATTTATCTTTTCAAAAATCCAGCTCCTGGATTTATTGATCTTTTGAGTTGTTCTTTTAGTCTCACTGTCATTCAGGTCTGCTCTGATCTTGATTATTTACTTCCTTCTACTTGCTCTGGGCTTTGCTTGTTGTTGTTTCTCCAGTTCCTGGAGATGTAGGGTTATATTAGTTATTTGAAATATTTCTATCTTTTGTAGGTAGGCCTATATTGTTATGAACTTCCCTCTCAGGACTGCCTTCCCTGTGTCCCATAGGTTTTGGACCGTTGTGTGTTGATTTTCATTTCTTTCGAGAAGTTTTTAAAATTTTTTTCCTTGGTTTCATTATTGATCCATTCATAGTTTAATAGCATGCTATTCAGTCTCCATGAGTTTGAATATTTTTAACTATTTTCCTGGAGGCTGGCTTGTAGTTTGAAGTCCTTGTGGTCCAAGAAAATGCATGTTATGACTTCAATTTTCTTGAATTTGTTGAGGATTGTTTTGTGACCTATCATGTGGTCTGTCTTTGAAAATGTTCCAGGTGTATTAGAAAAAGAATGCATATTTTGCTTCTTTGGGATGAGAAGTTCTATATATATCAGTTAGGTCCATTTGATCTAATGCATCATTCAGTTCTACAATATCTTTGTTGATATTTTGTTTGGATGATCTATCCATTACTGACAGTGGGGTGTTAAAACCCCCTACTATAAGTGTGTTGCTGTCTATATCTTTCTTGAAGTCTTCCAAGATTTTTCTTATATATTTGTGTACTCCTATGTTGGATGCATATAGGTTTTCAATGTTTATGTCTTCTTGATGGATTCTTCCTTTGAGTATTATGTGGTGTCCTCCTGTGTCTCTTTTTATGGCCTTTGATTTGAAGTCTATTTTGTCTGATATAAGGTTTGCTACCCCAGCTTTTTTTCCTTTCCATTTGCGTGGAATATTTTTCCAACTTTTACTTTCAGTCTGTGTAGGTCATTTGCTCTGAGGTGGATCTCTTGTAGGCAGCACATGTGTGGGTCATGTTTTCTTATCCATTCAGCTACCATATGTGTTTTGATGGGAGCATTTAATCCACTTGTATTTAAAGTTATTATTGACAGGTACTTATTCATTTTTTCCCTTTGTACCTTTGTTCCTCTCTTTCTCACTCTTTTTCTTCATCTTCTTAAAGTAATTCCTTTAGCATATCTTACAATGCTGTTTTGGTAGAGGTGTACTCTTTTAGCCTTCTTTTGTCTAGGAAACTCCTTATTTCACCTTCCATTTTAATTGAGAGCCTTGCCAGGTACAGTAGTCTTGGTTGCAGGCCTCTGCTTTTCATTACTTGGTATATTTCTTGCCATTGCCTTCTGGCTTGTAGTGTTTCTGTGGAGAAGTCAGCTGCTAGGCTTATCAGGGCTCCCTTGTCTGTTCCTTCCTGTTTCTCCTTTGCTGCCTTTAAGATTCTCTCTTTGTCTTTGAAATTTACCATTTAATCATGATGTGTCTTGGAGTGGGCCTCTTTGATTCCTCTTGATTGGGACCCTCTGTGCTTCCTGGACTCATGTGACTTTTTCTGTCCTCAAATTAGGGAAGTTTTCCATCATTATTTTTTCAAACAAGTTTTCTGTCCCTTGCTCTTCTTCTCTTTCTGGTGTCCCCATTATATGGGTATTATTATATCTCATGTTGTCCTGCATTTCCCTTAACACCTCTTCATTTTTTTCAGCCTTTTTTCATTTTCTTGCTCTTTCTGGGAGCTTTTTTCTACCATGTCCTCCAGCTCACTGATTAGATCCTCTGCTTCATCTAGCCTGCTTTTGCTTCCCTCCACTGTGTTCTTCAATTCAGAAATTTAGTCATTTCCTCTTGGTTCTTGTTCATAGTTTCTATTCTTTCTCATGCTAATATAGTTGCAATAAGTTCCTTTGTTTCCCTGTAGTTTTTGATAATTCTCACTGAACTAATTGAGCTTCCTTATAACCATTGTTTTCAACTCAATATCTGATAATTTACTTGCCTCTATTTCATTTAACACTCTTTCTGAGGATTCCCCCTTTCCTTTGGAGTGGGAGTTGTTTCTTTTTCTTCTCATTATTTGTGAGACTCTTCTTTTTTGTTTCTGCTTCTTAAATGGATCTGTTTTCACTCCCTGACTTTGTGATATGAACTTCTATGGCAGGAGTTCTGTGAGATTCAGTGATGCAGCCTCATTGATCTCCTGAACTTGATACTCTTGGGATGCCTTTTGTGCCCTTTATGTTGGATCCCTGGTACTAATTGGGTTTTGATTGTTGTTTGGTCATTCTTTGGTGGGCCCTTCCCTTCAGCTGGTTGACTGAGGGTCACTGCCCACCATGTTGTCTGTTGTTGTGTAGGTGCAGTCAGGTTGTGCTGAAGCTGATTCTTCTGCCTCTTTGAGGTTATAAGGCCTCTCTCTCATTCTTGTTCTCTTGCTTGTTTTGGGTGATTTCTCAAAAAATTAGTTGCAATTCCATATTTGTCCTGGCAGGAGGTCAGTGTGACTTCCCTTCACTCTCTCCTTTCTTGCCAATCCCACATTTGTATAGCACATTATGACCTTCATGGGTCAAACTGTTGCCTTCAGGGGCCTCTTTCTGATAAAAAATATTAAAAATTACATATGTATTTGCATAAAGATAAATATATTCATATTATATTTTAAAACATTGCCCTGACTGATGTGGCTCAGTGGGTTGAGCATCAGTCTGCAAAGCAAAAGTTTGCCGACCTGATTCCCAGTTAGGGCACATGCAACAGATTAATGTTTCTTTCACAAGTTATGTTTCTCTCCCCCTCTTTCTCTCTCCCTGCCCCTCTCTCTAAGAATAAATAAAGAAAATCTTAAAAATATATTTTCTCTGACTTAACCTAAATGTTTCTTTTGTTATTTAAAAAAGTTTAAAATATTTTCATGGCCCCTAAAAAGTACTGTGGACCCTAGCCACTGTGCCAAATGAATAAGTTGGCCCTGCATGTCCAGTCCTTGTTACCAAATTTCCCAACTAGATAATCCCCTTCTCTTTTCATGGGGAATATTGAATGAGGAAGAACTAAGGGTTACTCTAGAAGCCGACATGAATTCAGGGGACAGGGTGCTCCCTAGACCCTCATGTAAAATGCTAAAAAGAAATGTGTGATATAACCTAGACTGTGAATAATACCAAGGTTAATAAGACATTCTCCTTGCCTGCAAGAGCTAAATAGAACATGGGGCAGAGGGAAATAAAGACAAAATTGGAGAACATGTCACATGCTGAGGAATTTCTAGAAGCAATTTCTTGAGGTAGTGATATTTGAGCTTGACCTTGAAGAATAAAAGATGTTTGTGGGACAAGAAAACCAGGGATTGGGCAGAGAGATCATTTCAGCCCATGAGACTTGCTAATGGTATGGATTCACACACGGGGATGTTCTGGGAATCAAATTCAAAAAATATTAATCTACCTTCTTCTTCTGGCTCCAGAGGACTCTCTGTTTGAAGTGTTGTTGTTTTCTAACAATAGGTAGAAGGGAATTAAGTTATCACTCATTCCGTAGCCACTATTTTCCCTGTGATTTATAGACATCACTTCATTTAATCTTCACCTGAATGGTTTGAGGTGGGTCTCACTGTCCCCACTTTTTCAGACAAGGAGTTTGAGACCCTGAAAGTATAAATCACTTACCTAAGGCCACAGAACCTAGTTGACATCTTCAGAAACCAAAACCCAGTGTTCTTGATTGCCAGCCCAGGGCTCTGTTCCTTGCCTCCTTGGAGGTTTCAAAAGAGTTTCCTAAAGGATCTACAAAGAGAAGCTCTTACAATTGTCTTTTCGGTAGAGCGTTGTCTTAGAGCTTCATTTCTGGTTTTCTACTATCCACTCTCTCAGACTCCTGGGATGTTTTTCCTCCCTTCAATATAATCATCTCCCTGTTGGGGCCCTTCCATACCTGCTTTCATCTATTGACAGCACTGCCTTCCCTGGCCTCCCATACAGGACCCAGATCTCTGCTGTTCTTGGGTCTCTGCTTATGATTCCCTAGAAGGGTTGGTTCTAGGCATCCAACCACGGATGCTCCTATGTGCCTGTCCCATGGCCATGTTGGGCTTATATGAGCTATTTAGTGGTCAAGTAGCTAATATTTAGTAAGCACCTGCTCTGTGCCTGGCACTGGGCTTAACATGTACTCATATATCATTGTATCCTTTCAACATTCCTCTGACATAGGCATTATTAAAATTTTACAGATTAGGAAGCTGGGATTCAAAGGGATCATGTAACTTTTCCAAGGTGACATGTATTTAATTTCAGCAGCTTAAATCCAAACTCTCATCCTTAACTATGATTAGGTCCAACCTCTTGTAATACTTAGGGCTTTACATCAAATCTTTTCAGTATTTGTGAGAAATTGGCTTCTCTGCTTTTCTCCAATTAATTTCAGCTTCCCAAAGTTGTTCAGTATTTGGAATATTTTCTTTAATTTCTTTCAAATTATCCTGTATAGGTATGGCTCTTATTCTCTCAGAATTTTGTCATTTAACTGTTTCTTGTTCAAAAATGATTAATTCTTTCATATCTGTATTTCATCCAGTCCTTTTGTTATAGGTATACAAAAATTTGTTACATATTTGTTTTTAATTGCTTTTTTGATTCTTGCTTTCTTTCATCTTCTCCTTGCAATGACCAGAGGATAAGGATGGAAATTTGAATGTGGAATTCTTGAGCAAGAAATGACTTCAGGAGTCATTTCTTTTCCCTGTAGCAGTACAAAGCCATGAGGGAGCATCTGTGGGTTTTAAATCTTAGTATCTGTTACCATTCTTCACCAACACCAAAATTATGCTTTGGAAGACCTCCCCTTTCCCTGCTGGTATTAGAGGAAGTATAGGCATGGTGGAGCCACATTATCTCAGCTTGAAGCCCAGCTGCACCACCAGACCATCTGTGCAAACTTGGATTGGTAACTCAAGCTCTTTGTGCCTCATTTTCTTAGTTATAATAGTACATACCTCATAGGGTTGTTGTGAGAAGAAAATATGTATAAATATATTGCTTAGAATAATGCCTGGTAGAAAATAAATGCATCATAAATATTAACAATTTTTTATCATCAATCTTTCCCAAGGTTAGGGTTGGCATTTGAATCTTCAGCAGCATGGAAAAAAGACATAAATCTATTAAAGTTGACTTATTTGGATAATTGTGCCTCAAAGAAATGGTTAGTTATTTCCTGCTCCCTGGATCTTAGGGCAGTCCTTGTTTTGGTCCTTCTTGAATCTGGATCCTCAGAGGTTTCTTTTATTCTGTACCCACTCCCAATATTCTTTCAACGGATTTTCCCTTCTCCTTTTCATTTTCTTCTTCATCTTTCTTCTTCTATTTTCCTTCCTCCTTCTCATCCTCCTCTAACTTAAAGTAATAAGCATTGGTTTCTGATACTTCCTGCCAAGGAACGTTTACTGAGCCAGCATCCTTTGAACATGGCTCCCTACCCTTGGCTTAAATAGTTCCATAGAACAATTCTCTCATTTTTTAAAAATTGGTAAACTAAAAATACTTCCCCATATTAGGCAGAAAACCTTTATAAGAAAAATGTTTGGGTTCAGGGCCTGGCTCTGTCACTTAGTTGCTGAGTGGTTTCGACAAGCTGTTTAACCTCTGTGCTTTGGTTTCCTCATCTGTGAAATAGAGGATAATAATAGTTACCAATTTATGGTATCGTTGTCAAGATTCAATGTCATAATACTGTGAAGCACTTAGATTCTGGATAAGAGGAAGTTAGTGTTAGACTTCTTCCTCCCCTTCCTTCTCATTAGCCCAAATCCCTCCATGTGGTCTGTATTGAACAAACTGGGAAGATCCAAACCTCAGTCTTCAACTTGCCTGCCTCATTATGTAATCAGAATTAAAACACAAGCAAACATCTTCTAAGGTTTTGTGTTAAAATTCTCCTACTTCCATAATAGTTTTAATTATGCATGATGAATAAGTCTTAGAGATCTACAGTACAGCATAGTGCATAGTTAACAATACTGTATTGTAATCTGAATTTGTTAAGAGGGTATATGTTAAATGTTCATATCATTAAAAAAAGTGAGAGACAGCAGGAACTCTTAGAGGTGATGGTTAAATCTGTGGTATTATTAATGGTGACGGTTTCGCAGATGTATACTTACCTTCGAACTCATCGAGAGGTACTCATTAAATATACACAACATTTTTGTATGCTAGTTACACCTCAATAATTCAAAGAAGAGAATGTTAGGAAAAAATTACTCATTTCCCCCATCCCAGGGAGTGTCCGTGTCAATAGTTTCTGGAGTCCAGAACCTTTCAGCACTATTCCAATACCTGGGCCTGATGGTAAAGACTGAGGTCAGAAGAAAGATGGTACATGAAGGTGCATGGGTAAAACAGCAGTGGGAATGACCATTCCAACTCCGCAGCTCATCCCACCCATGCTTGAGCAGAAGCTGACCAGACACTCTTCCCACGATGCCTGCTTTGCCCAGTGTTCATGGGCAAGGCTCTGCACTAAGCAGTTTCTCGTTTTTGACATGCCACTGACAAGCCTGAATAGTTGCCACTCATAGAAAGAGCTTTCCCCATGGTGTGGAAAGCAAGAATCTGACAAAAACATTGGTTGTATGGCACTTTGCATTTAGGACACATTAGTTTATTTCTGTATTGTGATGGATTGTCAGAGACAGACCAGTCCTTTTACAAAATGAATTCCTTTTTTTTTACAATGGGGACACTAAAGCTTGGAAAGATTAAGGGACTTGCCCAAGTTACACAACCACCAAGTGACAGAACTTGCATTTGAACTGAGTTGAGAATTATGACATGCCTTGTACTGGTGGATTATTCCTGCGATTGCATCACTTTGCCCTTCAGGCCGCAGGACCTCTAGGAGACTCTTTCTCAGTGGTCAGCAAAGACATCAAGAAACAGGTGGGCAAGATAGGAGGGAAACTGCGGGGTGGGGATGCTGGAGGAAAAAGGTGAAGGGATTAGGAAGTATGAATTTGTAGTTACAAAATAGTCATGGGAACATAAAGTACAGCATAAGCGCCAACGGCGAGCAGCGGAGGCAGCCCCGTGAAGCGCCGCGGAGTTTTCCTGGTTGCAGACCCCAGCGGCCGCATGCTGGAATCCTGCCTGCAGCAGATCCTCAACAGCCACTGCTTCACCAAGGAGAAGGAGGATAATAAACCCAGCGCCACCGTCCATGCCTGCCTCACCATGCCGCTGCTTGACCTGCACAGCCGCGGTGGGTGCAGCAGCGAGTTCCAGGGTCTCTCTCAACTGCTCTAGTGACTGGGTCAAGGGCCTCGATGGTGCTCCTGATGTCCCTCACCCACCTCTTAAGGTCCCAGGTGGGCGAGGGAATAGTCAGAGGGATCACAATCTTTCAGCTAATTTATCGTACTCTGATAATAGGCTGAATGTGACAGAGGCACTAAGTCTAATAAGACAAAAATTACTGTCTAGACCAGGCTCACAGATGCCGAACGTTAACTGGAGAGCAGTGCTGAGCAGCAGCTACCTCTACATTGAGACCCAACGTGCTGCTACTCTGCTGGAGGGGAGCAAAGACAGCTTTGCAGTTCTTCTAGAGTTTGCTGAGGAGCGGCTGCATGTTGACCATGTCTTCACTTGCTTCCACAAGAACAGTGATGGCAGAGCCGCTCTCCTCCGCACCTTCAGCGTTATGGACTTTGAGATTGTGAGACTGGGGTATCCCCTTGTCTCCAAGAGACCTGACGCTTGCTTCATGGCATACACGTTTGAGAGAGAGTCTTATGATGAGATTGAGTAGCAGCTGCACCACCCGCGCCCTTCACCTTTGCCACCACTGACAGATCATCACAAACGGTACCCCTTTTAGTGTCTCACTTTGTGCGAGTGGTGTGACCAACTCCTGTGCTGGGGTGCAAATACCAGGCCTGTTCCCTTCTTCTGGGTTTGTACTCATGTTGTAATTGTGCAAATAGACACTTACTGCAAATTAGTGATATACTTCTTGAAGTTTAATATTGTGTCTGTGATACTGAAATATTTGCTTTAATTCTAAATAAAAATTAATATTTTACTTTTTTAATCACTAGGTTAAGGTGATACAGATTGTCCCTGTACTTTGAGCAGGAATTTCTTATTTGAAGTTTTGGAAACAGTTTTAGGTCTTAACTTGGAAAGATAGTTATTAATCCACCCTTCTATTGTTTTCAAAAGTCTGAATAAAAGTGATTATATCTAAAATAAATAAATAAAGTACAGTATAGGGAATATAGCCAATAATATTCTAATAATTATGTATCTTGCCAGATGTGCACTAGATTTATCGGGGTGATCATTTTGTAGGTTATATAAAATGTCTTATCATTATATTGTATACCCGAAACTAATATAATATTGTATGTCAACTGTAATTGAAAAGAAGCAGGTGGGCTGAGATCCCATAGACTTACAGACTTTCTACTTATAAGTAGGGGAACTTTTGGATGTAGAGACACGGCTTGCAACTTGGAAGATTCATTATGTTTGGTGAGACTGTAAGTGTGTCCTGGAGAGAATGAGAATAGACTGGTGAATTGGATGGAAATGTCATGGGGACAGTCAACTTTTATGGTCTGTTCATCCTTCCACTTGCAAAGTCTAAGGGAGCCTTCTCACTGAGAACCTTATTCTTAGAGATTTTTGTAGAGATTTTAAGGAAAATAAGTTCTTTGTTTGGTCTCTACTTTGATTTTCTTGGGTTCAGGGCTTCCAGAGTGAATAAAGAGCCCGGGATTCTATGGTGGGATGTTGCTGGGGTGGCCTGCCAGCTCTGCCTTTAAACAACTATGCATCCCTTACTTTCCATACTTGAATTGGCAGTAGGACTGAAGTTGCCCAACACTGACCTCTGCCTATAATTGCTGGGAGTTCTAAAAGCAAGGAGCAGGTGGCCAAAGCAGAAGTCATTTTATATTGAGTTCAGATACAGGATAATGAAACTTAGAAATCATCCTGTGGATCCTTGACAATTGGAGAACAGTCCTGACTCCTCCCTTCCTCTGCTCCCTGCTGCCTGTAGAACAAATTAACGCAGTTTGCAAAACTCTTAACAATCTGGCTCCAAATTCTGTCTTCTTTGTAAGCCAAGTTTCCACGTAGCTTTTGGCCCAGCTGTGTGGAATTACTTCCTGGTCTTCAATAGTGCCACTTCCTTTGCCCACATCATGCCTTTGCTCATGCTATCTTATGCTGCCTGGGATACACTTCCCCCATTTCTCTGTCTGGAGAACTTCTTGTCACTCTTCAAGACATGCCACAAGTATCATCTCCTCTGTGCTGCTTTCCTGGCATTTTTATTGCTTGCCCTTTTCTCTGTTTCCACAGCATTCTGATCTTAGCTCTGCGGTAGCACTTCTCACATTGTCATGTAATTTATTTTGTGGTTGAGTGCACAGACATTGAAACCAGACTGCCTGGATTCAGACCACAGCTCTACTACTAACCAGTGTGTGACCTTGACAAGGTCTCTGTTCTTGCTTTCCTCTTATGTAAAATGAAGACACTCATACCTACTCCACAAAAATTATTATGAAGATTAAGTGAGCTAATGTATATTAAGGACTTAGGCCACTATCTGGCACCATAAGTGTTAGTTATTATTAACATCATCATCATTATCATCATTACCACTGTCATCTGTTTGAAGTCGCCTGTCATGATTCCTTACTATTCAGGTCTATCTGCACTTCAGTGATCATGATTAGGTCTTTTGCAGGCCCATAGTCAACAAGCCAGACCTGGAAGTAAATGGGACTCTTTCTTTGCACCCTTGCTGACATACATGGTTTCTGGTTTCCATTCTATGTTCCTCTGAGATCAGAGCTGCAACTCAATCCCCTTTATAATCCTTGCCAGCTTCTTCTAGCATCATTGACCAATCACCTCAATCCAGATAGATTTGTTGGAAATCACCATGTCCTAGTAGACTTGACAATTAAACCAAGATACGTTTTTTCCTCCAAATAGTTTTCCATACCTGTGGGACTTGAATCTGGTTATACTGTCAGAGGGGAAGCACCTGACACTTTATGGCACCCCTAGATTTTGATCTATTTTAATGGTTGAGTCACTTGAATATCTAGTTCCCAGCATAGTACCAAACTATGGATTTTTTTTAAATGGATGGGTGAATGATGAAACAAGTGAATAAATAAATGGATCAGTTATAAGTGGACCATCTACTAGCTTTAACATACCCTATACATTCCAACAGTTTAGAGGTCAGCATGATTGACTGAACCTAGGTTTTCTGTTTCTGACAGCAGAAAGTGTCCTAACTGAAACACACACACCTCCAAGCATTTTCTCATTTCTATTCTCCTTATCTGAAGTACCTTTGAGTTTTCAATACTGTACCACCATCTGGAATTAAAAGGGCCTAAGAACATATTTTGTGTTCTCCAGAGTACTAGATGGGTAGAGGAGAGGAGCAGCTATAAGAGCAGAATAGTGGGGCACCCAAGACAAACTTCAATTTCTTCCAAGCTTTGGTTTAGTGTGAATCGTACCAAGCACTTCTATTCACAGAGACATCGAATTTCAGAACTGGAAGGAATAGTCAGTGCAATTTAGCTCAATCCCTTCCTTTTATCAGGATGGAAACTGAGTGCCAAAGAGCATTAGCGATTTCTCAGTGTCTCAATTCTGCATGTATCAGTTAGGACCTGACCTCATGTATCCTGAATCCTGAGTAGCACATTTCTCCCCAACCTCACTGTCCCATCAACATTTGTCTTCCATAAATGTCCTCACCATCACAGGCAGAGATGATAACTCAATCCCAGTGACACATAGGAGTTCATGGAAGCCTGGGCAGGACTGGAGGTAGGAAGCATCAGTGATAGTTGTTCTGGGACAGTAGGCTTGAAAGGGGTGGCAAGAACCTTTAGAAGTTTGGTTTAGCTGTTCAGGATTTAAACTTCTACCCCTGTTAACTAATAGAAATCATCTCCCAAAATTTTTGAAAGGCTTCAAGGCTCTCTCAAGGTCATTCTTATTCCCCCTGGTGTTTTACCACTCAGCCAGCACACTTCCTTTATTGTGTTATGTTTGTGGTGGGGAAGGGGTGGATTGAATGAGAGAGGCTAGTGTTTTTTGTTTTGTTTTCAGAAATTCTTTTTCCCCGGAGTCATTTGCAAGGCTTTGAAACAAGGGCTCAGAATGACATGGAGAGACTAATCTGAGGCAGAGAGAAGAATGTCAGCAGCACCAAATTACTTTGTCTTAGAAATTTTTTAAAAAGTGCTACTTACCTTTAACATAGGGATATTTACATTAATAGAAAATTGTAAAGTACAATTAGTACAAATAGTGCATTAAAAATTTTTTGTGAATTCACAGAGTAGGAAACTAAGTAACCCAAGGACTTGGCAATGGGTGGAGGGCAGTATTTCCTGGAATAAGCCTGGAGGCCCCACACTGACTTCTCACTACACATCTGATAATCATTAGAAAGGTGAAGAAGATGTGTCTCCACTGACATAAAAAAATACCCCTAACATATTGTTAAGTGAAAAGCATCATATTACAAAATGGTT
This sequence comes from Mormoops blainvillei, assembly GCA_004026545.1. Classification (NCBI taxonomy): domain Eukaryota; kingdom Metazoa; phylum Chordata; class Mammalia; order Chiroptera; family Mormoopidae; genus Mormoops; species Mormoops blainvillei. The sequence goes on from PVJD01017257.1 coordinate 17,388, forward strand.
TTCATAATATAATTCCAATTTTATAGAAAAATGTGTAAGAATAAAAATGTGGTGTGTAAAAAATAGCAATATTTCAATGTCAGTTATTGGTGATTTTAAATCCTGTTTACCCTTTTCCTGTATTACTAACTTTTTACAATATTACTATTTGTAATTAAGAAAACAATATAAGGGTTTGAAAAAATAAAGCTTTCTGTTTGCAGCTGGCTCAGAGATTGGTTTATGGAAGGGAAAATGCAGAACGGGTCAGTTCTTGATTAGGAAAGTTAGGTAATTGATGAATGTTAGTTTTCTTTCATATGAAGAAAGGAAGCCAGGAAGAGACCGTCTTCGGTAAAGTGTGGGTAGAGATCCTTGGATCTGAAACTCTGGAAAGTGAGATATATTCCTGGAGCTTCCAGTCAGAACTTGACAGCATTATTTCCCAAACAGAGACCATCTTAACTAGGCTGTTAGAGTCCTCAATATTCTCAGCACTGTTGTTAAGCAGCATCGTGCCTTAAATACCTTAAAAAATTTATTTTATTTGCTCTTTTTTTGGTATATTTCATTGACTGTGCTATTACAGTTGTCCCAATTTCCCCCCTTTATCTCCTCCGTCCTGCACCCCATCCCATCATCCCCACACCTCTTAGTCCATGTCCATGGGCTGCACATACCAGTTCTTTAGCTTCTTAATTTCCCACACCACTCCCAGCCGCTCCCTGTCCACTTATTTTTGGTCAACATTT
>PVJD01017258.1:0-18122 GCA_004026545.1 Mormoops blainvillei
GGTCAGGCCAAGCCCGTTAGCTTCTCGAGGGGCCTTGGCCCCCCAGGCCCTGGGATCTGTGGGACCAGTGCTGCCGGAACTCTTGAGCCTCCCTCTCGTCCCTCCAGGCCTCTTGTGCCTGACACCCACCCCCTCCCAGGTCTCACCGCCTTTCTCTCTCCAGACGCGGACTCTTACACTTTCCCTTCCTCCTAAACTTCCCTACTTATGCCCGCTGATGGCAGTGCCCAAATTCCTCCTGGATGCCAGGGGAATCAACCACGTGATATGATTAGCGAGCTGGGCTTTCATTCCTCCTCCCCACCCCCGCCACAGCCCTCCTCACCTCCATGGAGAGGGGCTGGAGGTCGGATCATCCGCCAGTAGCCAGTGACTTAATGAATCATACCTATGTCATGAAACATGCATAGAAACCGAAAGGACAAAGTTGGGAGAGCTCCCACGTCAGTGAGCACGTGGATGCGGGGGAGGCGGCAAGTTCAGTGCGCCTTCCCGCTTCCCTTATCTCAGGCGTCTCTCCCATCTAGGAAGTCAGGGGTTTCTCTGAGTTCTGTGAGCCACTCCAGCAAATTAATCAAACCCAAGGAGGGTGTTGTTGGAACTGCTAATCTCTAGCCAGAGGCCCAGGTGACAGCCTGGACTTGAGACTGGTCTCTGAAGGGGAGACAGTACTGGAGGACTGAGCCTGTAATCTGCGGGGCGTAACGTTATTCCCAGGTAAACGGTGTCAGGAGGTTCAATTTCTTTCTTTTACATGTAGCTGTCCTGATGCTCCAACAATATTTGCCTCCAGAACTATGAAAAAATTAATTTCTGTTGTTTAAGTCACCCGGTTTGCAGCATTTTGCTATGAAAGCCCTAGAAAACTAGCATACTTGTATCGTTCCTGATCCTCAGGGAAAATGTCCCGTGTTTCACCAACCAGTACGACGTTAGCTACGGGGATTCCATGTATGTTGTCAGCAGGGCCCGTCCCTCCTGAGGCCCCGCCCCTTGGCGTGCAGCCGGCCACCTTCTCCCTGTGCCCTCACGGGGCCTCTCCTTGGGTATCTCTGTGAGTGTCCAAATTTCCTCTTCTTATAAGGACACTAGTAAGATGGCGTTAAGACCTATCCCAATGGTGTCATTTAACTTAATCACTTATTTAAAGGCTTTATCTTCAAATACAGGCACGACCTCAGGCACTGGGGTTGGGTCTTAACATATACATTTGGGTCGGGGGGCTGGTGGAGGGCGATGCAATTCAGCCCATAACAGTAAGGATGACCACTTTCACTACTTCTATTCAACACACTATTGGGAGTTCAAGCCAGAGACCTTACATAGAAAAACAAAAGGCGAATTGAAAAGGAAGAAGTGAAATTATCTCTGTTTGCAGATGATGTGATTTTATATGTAGAAAACTCTAATAATCAAAAAATACAAAGCTAAGAAGTAAATTCAGCAAAGTCGCAGGCTACGAACTCAACACACAAAAAATCAGTTGCATTTTCTTACATTGACTATGACCAATCTGAACAGAAATTAGGAAAACAATTCTATTTACAGTACAATGAAAAAAAAATATTTAGGAATTAACTAAGGAGGAGAAAGACTTGTATATGGAAGACTACAAAACTGCTGAAAAAAATTAAAGAAGACACACATAAATAGAAAAATATCTTGCATTCTTGGGTTGGAAGACTGAATGTTGTTAAGACATCAATATTAGCTAATGAAACCTACAGATTCGATGTAATCTCTATCAAAACACCAATTATTTTCACAGAAATGGAAAAATCCATCCTAAAATTCACATGGGACCTCAAGAGACCCCAAATAACTAAAACAATCTTGAAAAGAAGAATAAAGTTGGAGGAGTCACAGTTCCTGATTTCAAAAGTGACTACAAACTTACAGTAATCAAAGCAGTGTGGTAATGGCATAAAGACAGGCATACAGACCAGTGGGATAGAATAGAGAGCTGATATAAACCATTACGTAAATGGGCAGATAATTTTTAACAAGGGTGCCAAGGCTATTGAATGGGGGGAAAAGATAGTCTTTTCAATAATTGGTGCTGGGACAATGGGACAACCACATGCAAAAAAAAAAAAAAAAGGCTGAACCCCTTACCTTATACCAGATAGAAAGATTAACTCAAAATAGATCAAAAACCTAAATTCAAGAGCTAATACTATAAAACTCTTAGAAGAGAATATAAGGGAAAGCTTCATAACATTGGATTTTCAGTGAGCTCTCGGATGGGACACTGACGACACAGACAACAAAGTAAAAAATAGAGAAGCTGAACTTCATCAAAATTAAAAATTTTTAGCATTAAGTAAATCTATAAAGACAATGACATTACAACTCCAGAATGAGAGAAGATATTTGCCAATCATGTGCCTGATAAGGATTATTATCCAGAATATGTAAAGAACTCCCAAAACTCAACAACAGCAAGATACATAATCCAATTAAAAACTGCAAAATACTTGAATAGACATTTTTCCAAAGAAAATATACAAATGGTCAATAAGCACATGAGAAAATGCTCAATATTAGGGAAATATAAATAGAAGCTACCTCGCCTCCATCAGGACGACTATGCCTCACGTTGCCGTGTACAACATGCACCGACGCTATTATACCTGTTATCATACCCACGGTGTGTAATCATTATACCCGTGTATAAATGCACATCCTTACTTTTCCCTCAAAAATCTGGGCAAAAAAGTGGACGTTACACACGGCAAAATACAGGTAAGTAAACAAATACAGACAGAAGCACAAAATAATCAGCATTGTAGAGCTTGTGGAGAAGTTGGAACCCTTCCTTGTACGTTGCTGCTGGGAATGTAAAGTGGTGTGGCCACTGTGGAAAGCTGTTTGGTGGTGCCTCAAAAAGCTAAACAGAATTCCCGTGTGACCCAGCAGTCCCACTCCTAGGTGTGTATGCTCACAGGAATTCAAAGCAAGAACCAGAACACATATTTTCATGGCAGTGTTCTTTGAAGCCAAAAAGCGAAAACAAACAGGCATCCATGAACAGCTGAACGGATAGAGAACATGTGGTATATACATACAGTGGAATATCATTTAACCATAGAAAGGAAAGAAATTCCGACACAGGCGACAACATGGATGAACCTTGAGAACGTTATGCTAAGGGAAAAAAGCCAGTCACAAAAAGAAAAATATTGTGTGATAAGGTATCTAGTTACCTTATATGAGGTAACTAGAATCATTTTTCAGGGGCTGGGGAAATAGGGGAATGGGGCGTTATTGCTTAATGGTTACAGATTTTCTGTTGGGGTAATAAATGTTTTGGAAATACACAGTGGTGACAGTTGTACAATATTGTGAATGCAATTAAAGCCACTCAATTATACACTTAAAATTGGTTAAAATGTCAATTTTATGTTATACATATTTTAACACGCACACACACATCCAAGGAACCAGTGCTATATAAAGTCCACTTTGGAAATACTGGCTTCATCCATCCCCCGCACTGTATAGACGGCTTCGTCAGTCTGCTTAGCTGCTCTCCACCTGCTAGTCGCCTAGACTCTCTCCCACCCGAAGGCCTTTGTACAAGTTGTTCTCTCTGCAAGGAGCACCATTCTCTCCCGCCCCGTGACCCACCTGGCTGACTTTTGCTCATCCTTCAGGTGCTTTTTAAACATCACTTTATTCAAGGACACTTTCTGAATGTCCCCTCATATCCATGTACAGTATCTGCAATCCTTCCACCCGGATAGTATATGTCGGGCCATTTTTATTTGTCATTTACTGGTGGTGTCTTTTCTGGGGAAGGACTGTGTGTCCTGTGAATCGGTTGAATGCTTTGTCTGTCCTCGTGGAGCCTGCCAGCGCTGTGTATTTACCCCCTCCCTTCATGAACAGATCCAATTTCTAGCTCTCCCTCCATGTCTAAAGAAGGGGGGAATCGGGATCCTCCCTCCCACGGAAAGGGAAATCAGGGCGCCACAAAGGATGGAAACTTCCTCTGCCCGTTGAAGGTAAGGCCCGTCTGAACCGAAATCAGTAATGCTCACCCCATCCAGAGCTCCAGCAGCGAGAAAGGTGCCGGAGCGCCCTTCCTGGGAGACACAGGTGCTCAGAGACAAACACGCAGGAATGCCACACGGAGCCTCAAATCGTCAGAGCGAAGGAACCAAAAATACCACCCTGATCACTAACTTCTTTAAGTTCTCCAGGTCATGGTTCTCTCCCCGAGACGTGCTCATTCTCCCTGTCTCTCTGTCCCTGTGGCTGGTCCTTATGGAAAGTCCCTGACTCATGCTGATGGAGAAGAGCCCCTGTCACTTACCCCGAGCAGTGGGGGAGCTGTTGGGCGGTGGCTGTGGTGAGGTGGGAAATCTTGGCAGGCTTCTGGGCTGGACAATGTGGGGATCTAGTTCCCTCCAGGACGCCCCAGAGTTTGGGCCCTTACAGCAATCAGGGTCTGAGAGCGTTAAGGGTGTGAGAGTGTTGGGGGAGGTTCCCAGAGTAGCAGGAGGGGAGGCTGCAGCAGTTGGCCGTTGGGGAGACAGTTAGAGAAAGTTCCAGAAAGTTCCATGGAGGCGCTAATACTTAGGATGGGAGAGTAGAAAAGGAAGAATGGGTGGGCCCTGGCCAGGGGGTTCAGTTTATTGAAGTGCTGTCCCATACACCAAAAGTTTGCCAGTTTGATTCCCAGTCAGTGCACATACCTGGGTTGCAGGTTCAGTCCCAGTCCCCAGCTGGAGCACATATGGGAGGCAACCTGATCGATGTTTGTCTCTCACATGGTTGCCTCTCTCTCTCTCTCTCGCCCCCTTTCCCCCACCTTAAAATCAATGGGCATATCCTCAGATGAGGATTTAAAAAAAAAAAGGAGGGGACAATAGGTGGGTTTTGGCATTCCTCCTTCCAAAGATTCAAGGGAAGAGAGTAAAAACCACAGAGATGAGTCTTGCCGTGTCTCCCACCTTTGAAGATACACCATGAGATGCGTGGCAGGGGCACCAGAGATGCATGGAGACCACCGCAGAAGGGTGGAGCGAGACCGTCGAGGTGAGAGCCCGGCGGAGAGGAATGGCACTTGACGTGTGGAGTGAAGGGGACATGGGCACTGGCAGGAGAGAGATGGGACTGGAGACCCTACTCCAAGTAGCACAAGAGTCCTTTCCCCAGTGAGCTTGGAGCCTCAGAAGATGGCAGAACCATCCCGGTTCAAGCCCGGGATGCTCCAGGCCTACTGTGACTCAGCAGCAACATTCTACAGCAACGGACTGCCCATGCTCCTGGAGCAAGTCGCCACACCCAGGGAAAGTCCCTGGCGCTCCCGCTGTGTCTTTAATGACCACATCTGGGGCCACAACGTTGCCTTCCTTCTGGAAAATTCCTCCCAGGAAATTCAGGAGTCAGTGGAAATTCATAAACTCCAGGTGAATTAAGTCAGACTCTCTGAGGGCCAGGCCTAGAGGTCAGTATTTTTTAAAGGCTTCTCATGGATTCTGATGATCAGTCAGGCCTGAGGATCACTGTGTTAGACGTGGATCGGTGGCCGGTGCCCACGTACCGAGATGAACAACATGCTTTTGATGAACTCACAGCTGAACAAGGCAGACTGGCAGCGAACCAAACCACCACAACAAAATTGCCAACAGTGTGCCGAGCTCAGCCGCAGCAGCATCCCTGGGGCCAAGAGAAGGGTAGCGCAGTCCTCTATTTTATTGTATGTATTTTATCTTGGTTCGACCTCTCCGGGGCCGTGTTAGGTCAGCTGATTCCTAGGACCGTGAACAAGTCTCCTGGGAACACGCCTTTCACATGCAAACCAACCAGTCTTCAGTCTGTACCCCCAACCACCTCGTTTGTCTCTCACCCACTGGGCCAAGACCCCCCTGACCTAACCACCTCAGGGCCAGGTACCAGATAACCAGAGGTCACCCCAGTAACTCAGAGCCCGTGACCTTATTCAAACTACCCCCGTCTTAAGTTCTCCAGCCGTTTAACCTGCCTCAGCCCTTCTTCACCGTGGGGAACACAAGAATGGCTCTGAGACACATGGCCTCTTCCTTCCTTCTGCCCCCCGCAGACTCTGTTCTTTCCCAGGCCGTGAGCTATGTCCCTTTACCTTGGAAACTCTAAGTAAGAAATCCCTCTTTCAATGGCATTGGCCTCTCTGCATCGTCCCTTGGTCACCTCTATAAAGTAAGGTCTCACTAACACAATCAAGACCAAGGCTGTGTAACCTTACAGGAGGGAGAATCGGCGAGAGCTTTGAGAGAGGAACTGGAGGAGGGCATCCCTCGTGAGGCTTAGAAGGGCCCGGGGGCTGGTGGACAAAAGCCGGATGGAACTGCTGGGTCCTGAGCACAGTGGCCAAGGGGAGTTGGGGTGGGGACGGCATGCAGGTCTTAGGCTGGGTCGGAACGTCTCAGGGCAGCAGGGGATGTCTCCTTTGGCTTTGTCACTCAGCCTACGACCCCTCCAAAGGCTGGGCAGAAGGTATGAGAATGTCCTACAGGGGGAGAAACTATGGCATGGTGGGGGGTTGGTTGTTCCTGCAATAAGATTTCTTTAAATTTTAAAGATTTCTTAAGAAATTAAGAATAGAACCAAAAGATCCAGAAATTCCTCTTTTGGGTATTTACCTGAAAAATATAAAAACACTAAGTTGTAAAGGCACCCCTATGTAAAGCTTCTCCCTCTTGGTGACAGCAACAGCTCCCGCTGACAGAACGCTGACCGTGCGTCAGTGTGAGGACACGTTACCAGCGCTGTCTTGTTTAGCCTTCCCTGCGGCCCTGTGTCGTGGGCACCGTTATCCTCACTCTGCAGCTGAAGTTTGGACCCACACATTTAGCCAAATCTCAAATTTCCCAACCACATCCCCCTGAATCTGATACCTGTCTTCTTACCCCCTCACTGGAACATCCTGGGCCACCCACGTTTCCCAGCTTCAGTCCAAAGGCCTGTCGACACACACACATCCCCTTGTTGCCCCGAGCTCCGATCCACAACTCCCCCAAACTGCGATGGCCATAGGACTATCTGGATGGTCCCTCTCTGACATTTATGTCCACGTCTCATCCTAAATTCATTCTGCGGTCAGACATCCACGGGGCCCTCGCTGGGACAGGTGCGGCGCCCCTGTGAGGATGTGTCACCCTGTGCCACTACCGTGCACAATTAGAAAAAAAAAGTTGGTCTTAAACTGGGTCTGCAGACGACTTCAGCTGGTCCCTTCAGGGAAAGGTGACTAGAATAGCTGCCAACTCAATTTAAACATCCACTGGGCCCAACCATGTGCAAAATATTCTAAGCTCTAGGGATTTCCTCCAGGACGAACACAACACAATGTTTGCCTGCACAGTTTAATGGGAAAGATGAGTATTTACCTAACCAGCAGTGAAATTGGGCAGCCTGTGATAGAAGTTGTAATAAAACAGACCTGTGAACGGCAGGGACCCTGGAGAGAAATGAGGCTGGAACTGAGGAGGTCTTTGCAAGAGAGTCTCTGAGGTTGCTTCCTTTGAGCTCATCCATCCATCTTCCTCGAGGGACTCTAGAACTCGTGCATCGAATCCTCCAGCCTGCCTGAGCCCCACGCTGTGACATCTGATGGTGTTCCTGCAGAGTCTCCTTAGATCAGCCACCCTGCGCGCCTCGCACCTGCCACTTTCAGGCTGGGGCTTACAGAGCACCTCTCCAACAAGTCCTTGCACCAGCCCAGTCCTCCGAGCGGTGTTTAGCTGGAGGGCTGACTGCCCAGCGCTGCCCAGTGGCGGGGGGACGGTGGCCGAGCCATTAGGCCCAAAACCACCAACAGAAGTACGTGCGTGCTGGGAGCTGCCAGACACCTGGCCCGTGTGTCAGAGCATTTGCAGGTACCGGCCAAGGAGTGAAGAGCAGGTCTGGGTCAAGGCCAGGTTCCTGCTCTTCACCAGGAAATGCGCCTGAGACCTAAGAGGAAAAATGAGGGTGGTCTTCCAGGGCCTCTCACCTTCCTCCTCTCCTGGGTCTTGCCCAGGGTGCCCTGCTGGGGCTTTGTGGGTAAGGAAAGCACCAGCGAAGATCAGGGGGATCCTCTTGGGAACTGAGGCAGGCGGTCTTATTTTACGTGTGGCATCCCCGGGTGTAGCTACTTCCCTAGGCAGCCCCCGGTACACGTAGGCAGGAAGGCTGGGAGGAGCCTCCCCATCCACGGCTCTGGAGAGAGATGGATCCAGAGGTCAGGGGCAGCTTTCCCCCAGCATAAGGCTGGCTCCCGGGGACGGCATGGCCCGCCCCCACTCCTGGGCCCCTGAACAAACCACAGGGACCTATCGGGAAAACGTTCAGACGCAGGCCCCGTGGTGCCTGCTTAGGGCCATGGAGGATGGAATTCCACTATCTGGTCAAGGGTGGGTTTGGAGCAGCGGCTCCAGCCTGGAGTCGGTGCAGCTGCTTCAGGAAATTCCAGGGTGTGGGAGGGAAAGCCCCAACCAGGAGTTGTTTTTATATTAGGGCTCCCCTTCAGAAAGGGGGTGTGTGTGTGTGTATTTGTGGAAAATGGTTCTGCTAGTAAATATTTAAAAATTCATCGGGTTAGTTAATATTAATTATTTCTTTTGAGACGCTGCTATGCGATCTTCTAAGTTCACCATACGTGTTACCCCTTGTTGTCCTCACAAATACATCACGAGTTTTATCCTCACTGGTCGGATGAGGACACCGAGGCCCAGAGAGCGTGAGGAACTGGCCCCAGGGACACACAGTTCGTGAGCGACTGGCTGGATGTGAGCCCAAGGTTCATCCTCTCCAGCTCTGGGGGCGGGGACTCGGTGTTCCTGCGTTTATCAGGTGACCCCCGCACGGCATCATGAATACGGCTGAATTCGGCTTCACTGACTACCTTCCCTCTGATAAGCCCTGTGTCCCACTTTCAGAGTCACCCCAGGTTCCCAGGGACTCCCCGGTTGATCCTGTGGGAGAGGAAAACAGTCCGATGGGAGGAATGGGGTCTTCCTGAAAGGCTGGCCTGAGGCCAGCCCACTGCGTGTAAGTCCGAGTGTTTTGGGATGGATGTAAGAGGGAGAAATGGGTGGCTTTAGGGGGATTTCCTGTGCTGGCTTGTCAAGGAAGGAGCACTGGTCACATGCGGGACAAACTCTGACTGCCCCTTCTCAGGCAGAGCACCGTCGTGGGAGCCCCCTCCCAATCCCAGCCTCATGCTTGAGAAATACATTCCTCCGCCATCAGGCACCCGCGCCGCACTGCCTCTGAGACCCCTCTGGCTGACTCCCCACTCCGCCCCAGGGACTCCACCCCCACCCCGCCCTGGAATGCCCTCTGGCCTCCTTTATCCTGCTTCCAGACCTGGCCTCTCCCCACTGCCCACCTCGTACCCATCTCCTTCAAGCTCTCCTGCGGCGGTCCTCTGGACCTATCTGGAACTCATAAGCTGACGTGTCATTATTTGACTTTCTACCTACGCAAGTCTTGCCTTCTCAAGTAGATGGTACATGCCCCGAGCATAGCTGCTATGTTTTTGTGTTGAAGGGTTCCTAGGGAAACCATTCCTTTGGGGCTCTCGGGCTCCCCAGGTAAATGCCACTGGGTGATGAGACTGTTTTCCTTCAGTCACCAAATTGTCTGCTGAATCTGTAGACCCTACAGACCTCGAGTCATCAATAAGGGACACTACGGCTTCCCCCAGGGGACCCCTGGGGGAGCTTCTTCTCTGCAGGACCGCTAGTCTCCACACTCATGGGAGCCCTCCCAGGTAACCAACTCAAGCACATGGGGTGTGCGGAGAGCAGCCAGCCCCTGTCTGCCAGTGGTGCCAGTGTGCCCCTGCCCGCCACGGGGAGAAGTAGGGCCCCTCACTCTCCTCCAGGCGGGACTCCTCCCTTGTCCCAAACTTGCTTTTTGACCTGCTCACATCTAGTGAGCCTGTCACATCTCTCATCTTGTATCATTTCACGATCGCCTACCCTGTCGTACCTCTCTGTGTAGCGACCACGGGGTTACTTCCACCTGCGGAATTTGGAAGTTAATTTCAATACACCAGAGAGACGTCCACTTCTTCATTTTCCCACTGCACGTTAGCACTGAGTGCTGCGCTTGGCGGGCACTTGGTGAGTGTTCGTGGAGGAACAAAGGGACGAATGGGAGCTTCTGGAGAGCCTGTGTCTGCTGCTCTAGTGAGTCGGGGGCCTTCATTCCAGATTCGGTGTTGACTGTTCCATCATCAGAATGTTGGGAAGCTTCCCTGTAACACGGATGAAACACGTCAGAATGTGTATTCTGTTTGTCCTTTGCCCTGGCCACCCAGAGCACGTCATCTGTGCAGGCATGCCCTGCCCTCGGGGCTGCGCTCCTGACAGGTGTGTCCAACCTCTGGGTGTCTGGGGGCCACACTGGAAGGAGACGAGTTTTCTTGGGCCACAGATTAATACATTGGGACATGTAAGCGCAAAAAAATCTCATAGTGTTTTAAGTAAATTTATGCTTTTGTGTTGGTGGGCCACATTCACAGCCACTTCGGGCTGCATGTGGCTCGTGGGCCGCAGGTTGGACACCCCTGGTGCTGTGAATTGGATCCTATTGTAACTGCTTACATGGGAAAACTTATGTAAATGAGTAATTATCACCTAATCACTGTTTGCCTTTGGGTTTGCTTAAAGCTATATGTCATTCATATGTGAGTATTAAAGCATAATGTTTAGTAAGGGTAACATCATAACTTTCATACAGTTATAAAGTGAACACATGTTAAAATTTTTCTCCAACTCATTGAGAATGAGGGAACTGGTAAGCTCTTCCAACCAGTTCAAAGAGCAACCCAAGGACTGGACACACTGATAGGTCAGGAATATTGAAAGGAACGTGCGTGCTGGCTGGGTGGCTCAGTTGCCGGTAGTTGGAGCAGCATCCCACACACATAAACACTGGTGGTTTGATTCCCGGTCAGGGCACGTAGTCAGGTCGCGGGCTCGATCCCCGGTCAGGGCCTGTATGAGAGGCAACCAACTGATGTTTTTCTCTCCCATCGATGATTCTCTCTTTCTCTCTGTTCCCCACCTTCTTGTCTCTCTAAAGTCAATAAACATATTTTTTAAAATTAAAAAAGAAAAAAGGAAAGAACGTGCAAATGGCTGCCAAACTGGTTTCTTCCTCAGTGGGACAGGGAAGCCAACTGAACTTCCGCCAGCAGGATTTTTTCGCACGTCTGCGGACAAGACTTACTCTGTATTGGTTTTGGTTCTCTGCAATTGCCGGAGCTGTGTAACACCTCAGTCAGTGGAAGGTGCAGAATCAGAGAGCTGGAAGGGCGTCCGCCCTCCGTGCGGTTTCCCGTTGCTGATGCTCAGGAATCTTCTCGGCTCGTTACAACCTTCCTTCCATGACAGGAGTGACGCTTGAAGTCAATGGAGAAAGCCCAGACTATTTCATGGATGGTGCTGAGACAGCTGCATTAGATTATGACACCACACTTTAACACAGGACAAGTTTCAGGTGAATTTTACAAAAGAAACTATTAAAATAGAAAATTTTACATGTTTAGAAAAAAACCAGGAGTGTATCTTTATGACCAAAAGCTAGGGAAATAAATATGATAGAAAAGATACAAAACTATATGACAAAGAATTGATAGATTTAATTGTATTTAAAACAAAAAGAAATCTTTTTTTCATCAAGAGACCCCAGATACAAAACACTGCATTGCGTATAGCCAATAACATCCTTGCATCCAAAATGCATAAAGAACTCTTACAAATCAGATAGGGGAGAGACCGACGAGCCAGCAGGAAGGAAGAGAGAACCACAGGAAGAGAGCGAGAGGACAGGTTTCTCAGGTGTTTCTTTCAGGTGTCCCTCCAATGTCTTTCAGGTGAGTGTGAGCCCCTCCACCCATTTGAAGTAGCCCAGAGAAAACAGTGTAGCCCAGACAGCCCCTTAAAACCAACTGGGTCCCACTCTGGGTCCATGCCCACCTTCACCAGACACCATAATGATCCATGGATGTTAACAACTGCAGTTTCTGGGAAGAGGGTCTTAGGTACTTACCTGCAATGACCACCACGACCTAGTGGCTCATCTCAGCTCTGATGTGACTCGTGTATACGTTGCACTTGGAAAATGATACCGGGTCCTGGTCCTTGGGGCCTGTTTGTGGCCATGGAGACCATGGGCTCAGTGGTCTTTGGCTTTCCCCTGCCTCACGCGGTTTTGGGAGACATCACTGAGATGGTTTTTGCAAAGAGCTAAAAGGTGGGGTGGGAGGGAAGTGAGTTCATGGCGGGGACTCTCTGAGTGTCCCCGGGTGCCTTGGGAAGCTGCCTTTCAGAGTTCAGCCTCACCTGTTCCTCCAGTCCTCCCAAAAATTCTGTAGGTTATTTTCCACGCTGACAGTTTCCTTTCTGCTTACCCCAGTTAGAAAGATGTTATTTTCTGCAACCCTGACAGATATGGGTCAAAGCAAAAAATGGCCAATAATGTTAAGGAAAAGGGTATAATCATAGACAGGTATTTTTAAAATTGTGAGTACCATGTATAAGACTATGCTAATCAATTTGCAAACACAGATAAAACTGACAGTTTTTCAGAATCTATAAGGTATTTAAATTTATTTTAAAAATACAAAAAGACAAATAACAATGGAAAATTTGCAAATGTCATCAAAGAATAATTACCTCTGGTCATGTACTAGAGTAGACCCAGGTGGATTTATGAGAAAATAATTTCTAAAATAGCAGGATATTTTATTTAACATTAACCGATGTACTTTTTTTTCATTAAAACTAACTCCTGGTTTCTCCTACTTGATTCAAAGGTTTTTACTACTTTATGGTCGCAGCAAGGAGAGTGGGTCAGATAATTCGTGCTCAGCTTTGGGTTTCAAAGCATGTCTCACGTTATCGGGAAGGCAGTGCCCAAAGGCCAAAAACACTTGATTTTCGGAAGCCATGTTTTTGAGAAAAAAATATTTTTATTTTGTTTTATATTTAAAAATGGCCATTGATGAAACCAATGAGAATATAGCATCCACGATCACAAAAGGGTGGTTTTCTCACCCCAAAATGAATGAAGGTAACCAGCTGACAGAAATGAAGGAGATTTGACGGAGATGTTGACAGACACCAAACAGAGTCTCCGAGAGTCCTCCGCACCCTGGCTCGCTCCTGGTTGAAACCGAGGGCGGGGTGAGAGGAGCCCTGGGCAGTGTTAAAGGGGCCCCGGAGCAGAGAGGCCCAGAGACTGGCTTTCTGTGACCCTGCAAGTCTTGGAGGAACAGGGGCGGTGAATAAAAATGGCCGAGTGGGTCGTGTGGGTGGATGGCAGCCTTCCTGGCTCCCAATACCCTGGGCAGTTGAGGGAAAGCATCCAAGCTCTAGGGCTCAAGAGAAGTGAATGGGCAGGTAGACAAACCTGGAGAGTTTCATCAGGACAAGGGTCTGCAGTGTTCGCGGGCCTGTTGCCAATCCGACTCCAGAACGGGGCTGGGCACATGGCAGCAGGACTCAGAGACAGGAGGTGGCACAAGGGCCACATAACTCACCTCATGCTAGAAAGACAAGTAAACCTCCCGAAATTCAGATCACCATGTAGAAAAGAGAGGAAAGTGGGGGAGAATATTGAACTGATTTCAGCTTATACTCTGGATTGAAGTGTTTCAGTACAAAAGTGGCAAATTTTATGAGTAAGTTTTCTTTCATTAGCAGAAATGGGCTGTCTTGAACTAAGTTTCTGTTATGGAGAAATAAAGACAGTTACATATCTGTGTCTCTGAACCTGTGTCGAATTCATACCTGTTATAAAAACTTAATGGGCGCAGATGCTCGCCGTGCTATAAGAAAGCTCACCGTTAGAGAAATATGTAGGAAGGTTTCGAATACATTTTAAAAGGTAGCACAAGTGTGATAGTAAAGCTTAAAGTCAAAAAGAGAGTAACTACCAACGTTTCTTTCTTTAAAAAAAAAGAAATTTATTTATTTCCAGAGAGAGGGGAAGGGAGGGAGAAAAAAGGAGAGGAAGTGTGTGGTTGCCTCTCATGTATCCCCCACTGGGGACCTGGCCCACAACCCAGGCATGTGCCCTGGCTGGGAATCGAACCGGAGACCCTTCGGTTCGCAGGCCAGCACTCAGTCCACTGAGCCACACCAGCCAGGGCACCAACCTTTCTTATGAATAGAAAAACAAAAATCCTAAATATCCTAGCAAGTCATCCAGCAATATGACAAAAGAATAGTTGACTGTGACCAAGATGACTTTATCCGGAGAACAGGGGTGGTTGAATATTAATATACCTATTAATGTAATTATCCCTTTAAACTAATGTAATTATCCCTTTTAAATGATCTCAATGTCAAAAAGCTATTTGTTAATTTCCAGTGTACATTCTTAATATGTACATGATAATGGAAAGACTTTATTGGCTTGGAAGACAATATTATTAAGGTGTCATCATTCCCCAAAGCGATCTACAGATTCAACCCAATCCATATCAAAATTCCAATAATGGTTTTGGAAAAAATAGAAAAACCCATCCTAAAATTCATATAGAATCTCAAGGGACCCTGAATAGCTAAACAGTCTTGAAGGAGCCCTGGCTGGTGTGGTTCAGTGGATTGGGTGCCGGCCTGCAAACTGAAAGGTCACCGGTTCGATTCCCTGTCAGGGCACAGGCCTGGGTTGCAGGCCAGGTCCCAGGTTGGGGTGTGCTGGAGGCAACCAATTGACATTTCTCTTGTATATCGATGTTTCCCTCCTTCTCTTTCTCCCTCCCTTCTACTCTCTCTGAAAGTAAATATATAAAAACTTTTAAAAAATCTTGAAAAAGAAGAACAAAGTTGGAGGAATCACTTTCTTGATTTCAAAAGTTATTACAAAGCTGTGGTAATCAGAGCAGTGTGGTACTGGTATAAAGACAAACATATAAACCAACGGAATAGAAAAGAGAGCCCAGAAATGCACCCTTGCAAGTGAGGTCAAATAATGTTCAACAAGGGCGCTAAGACCACTGAATGGGGAAAGGGCGGCTCTTTCAACAAATGGTGCCGGGAAAACTGGATATTCACATGAATGAACAAAAGAATGAAGGTGGACTCTTACCTAACACCATAAACAAAAATGAACTAAAAATAGACCAAAGGCCTACATGTAAGAGCTAAAGCTATAATGTTTTGAAGAAAACACAGGGGCGATTCTTCATGACATTGGATTTGTTAATGAATTCTTAAATATGACACCAAAGACACAGGCAACTAAAAAAAATAGACAAATTGAACTTTCTGGAAACAAAAAAAACTTTTGTACATCAAAGGACACTATCAACAAAATAAAAAGAGAACTCACAGAATATTTATACAATATTTGTAAATTACATATCTGATAAGGGATTAATGCCTAGAAAATAGAAAGAACTACTAAAACCCAACAACAACAACAACAACAACAACAACAACACCTGATTCAAAAATGAGCAAAAGACTTGAACAGACACTTCGCCGAAGAAGGTATATGTGGCCAACAAACACGCAAAAGGACCTTCAACATCTTTAGTTCACTAGAGAAATGCAAATCAAAACTAAGTGAGCTACCACCTCAGACTCACCAAGACGGCTAGTGTCAAACAGAAAATAACAAGTGTTGGCGAGGACGTGGAGAAATTGGGACTCGAGTGCCATGATGCTGTAAAATGGTGCAGCCCTTATGGAAAACACTATGGAAAGTCCTCAGAAAATTAAAAATAGAATTATCATACAATCCCGTAATTCCACTCCCAGGTATGCAAAATAATTGAAAGCAGAATCTTGAAGAAGTATTTCCATAGCCGTGTTCGTGTCTGCATTATTCACAACAGCCAAAAGGTAGAAGCAACCCAAGTGTCCACCAGCAGATGAATGGAGGGAGAAAATCTATAAATATATTTATGCATTACATACACACATATATAGTAGAATATTATTCGTTCATATATATTATATATACATATATATGATAGGTTACTCAGCTTTAAAAAGGAAGAACATTCTGACACATGCTACAAAGTAGAGGAACTTTGAAGACAGTAAGTTAAGTGAAAGTCACAAAAGAGTACATACTGTATGATTCCACTCACGCGAGGTACTTGGAGGAAGCAGTCAGCTTCACTGAGACATAAAGTAGAGTGGTGGTTGCCAGGCGCTGAGGAGGTGGGCGAAGGGAAGAGGTAGTGTGTAATGGGGATTTTCAGTTTTGCAAGATGAAAAATGTTCTGGAGATGGATGGCGGTGATGGTTGCACAACAACGTGAATGTGTTTAATGCCACTGGACTATAGACTTTAAAATGGTTTAAATGAGCCCTGCCTGGTGTGCCTCAGTGGTTTGAGCCCCAGCCTGCGAACCAAAGGGTTACCGGTTCAATTCCCAGTCAGGGTACATGCCTAAGTTGCAGGCCAGGTCAGGTCCCCAGTAGGGGGCTTGCGAGAGGCAACCACAGAGTGATGTTTCCTTTTTCTCTAAAAATAAATAAATAAAATCTTTTAAAAAATGGTTTAAATGATAAATTTTATGTTTACATGTTTCACCATAATTTAAAGAAATAAATTTTTAATTAAAAAAATAAAACCACATCTAAATCAACTCAAAGTAGGAAGCTCTTTTTAAACTAATTAAATAAGGCTAAGTCATAAACATAGCTGGAGAAAATGATAACGTTTTAATACTAAAGAAGTCCTGAAGTTTTGAAAAAGAGTTGAGTCAATGAAGAAATACCGATACATCTAGTCGAAATAGTTTAATATTTTAAAAATATTAATCCTCTTTAAATGAATGTATAGGTATAAAGTGATTTCAATGGAAAGTTTTGAGTTTCTAGTGAAAGTTCACAAAATAAATCTAAACATCATTTGGAAGAATCAATGTAGCTGAATATTCAGGAAATTTTTTGAAGAAGAAAGTTAATAGGGTATGGAGGGAAGAAGAGCATGTCCTATTTCACTTTTTCAAAGCTACAATAATTAAAACATTATAGTTCTGTTACAAGAATGAACAGCTCAGTGAAACAGAATTGAGAGCCTAGGAACAAATCCAATTATGAGTAAATATTTAATATATGATAAAATCGGGATTTAAATCAGGGAAGTACAAAGGCTAGGATAATTGACTATTAAAAAAAAAAGAAATCCAGACAGCTCAAGTAGTTAAACAAACATGAAATACAATACTATAAAGGACAGAGAAGAATAATATAAAATATTTATATGATATTGAGGAGGGAAAGGCCTTGTTAAATTAAAAGCAAAGAAAGAAATGAAAAACAAACAAGCAAAAAATGTCTCTTAAGAGACAAAAATCTGAAATTTTCAAATGCTCATACACAGCATAAAATTATCAAATGTCAATAAGCAAGAGTCAACCAACAAACTGGGAAATAATCTCTACCACAGATGACAAAAGAGTAATATTAATAAAAGAGTAATTGTAATATATAAAGAGCCATTACATATCAGTATGGAAAAAATATTCCACTGAAAAACAGTCAAGATCATAAACAAACAATTCACCAAAGGAGAAATGAAAACATGCCTACATCAACGTTCCAGCACACTAGCAAAGAAGGCAAAAGGAAACTACATACATTTGGATACATGACGCGTTTCAAAAGCTTTAAAAATGCTTATACAACTTAACCCAGAAACTCTACAAGGAAGTGACCTTAAGGAAATGCCCACATATTTGTGGTATTATTTGTAATAGTAAAACCTGGAAACCAGATGAGTCTAATCAAAAGGAAGTAGGCTTTAGGCGATAGTATTTTATACAGGGAAAACCACAACTAAAGATGTAGAGGATGCACCATTAAAAATAATATAAAAAATACTAGTGCCGT
The DNA here is from genome assembly GCA_004026545.1 of Mormoops blainvillei. Taxonomy (NCBI): domain Eukaryota; kingdom Metazoa; phylum Chordata; class Mammalia; order Chiroptera; family Mormoopidae; genus Mormoops; species Mormoops blainvillei. The sequence continues at coordinate 17,838 of PVJD01017258.1, forward strand.
AGAAAGTTGCGCACAATTACAGCAGTCAGGACCCCAAGGGCAACTCGCTGGCACACTCAAACCGGGATAAACCTAGGAGGGATTAACAACAGGGCGACTTCCGAAGCTGAGGGCAGGGCTAGGCTGAAACAGAAGGGGCAGTAATAGCCTAGAGCTAGTAGCGGCCACGTCGCTAGGCTTCCAAGGATGAAAGGAGAGCAGGGCAGGGGCCAGGGTGAGATGAGGGAGGCATCTGTGATGCAAAATTTGAGGTGACATTCGCCCTCAGGGTTGTGCAAGTGAGAA
>PVJD01017259.1:0-18112 GCA_004026545.1 Mormoops blainvillei
AAGCCAGTAATGATACATTGAGCCTGTTTTAAGCTTTGGATCTCTCCTCCTTCCATATAATTTTTCTAATGATGCTGGGAAAGGTTCTCTGGCTCCTCTGGTTAGACTGGGCCTATCTGGATAATGCAGGAAAATTTCATCATCTTAAGGTCAGTATCTTAATTACATATGAAAGTCCCCTTTGCCTTGTAAGAAAATATTTCAGATTTCTGGGGTACAAGGAGCTAGGCACTTTGTTATTCTGTTTATCATACAGCCAGTACCAGAGGTATCCACAAAGCAAGTGCAGACATTGCTGAAACCAAATTTACAAACATCTCATATCTACATGTCATAGTTGTTTGGTATATCTCCCTTTCTCCAGTGATACCAAGCACTTCTCTTTGACCAAACTTACTGGCACAGGTGACTGACCGGACAACTTTTTCCTACCAGTACTTTTTATCGGATTCGTGGGGAGTCATATATGTGCTGTGCTCTCTTGTTGTCTTCTGCCTTTTACCATTCATAGCTCAGTTCAACCATCTCACATGTACTCATATGTACACACACATCCTCCTCTTTAATGACCTTATCTACTCTCCTGAATTTTTCTGATTGTATCTTGAGGGAAAAACATTCTTATTCTCTTTTTCTCCATTCCTTCTTCTTTGTTTCATTTGTAAGCTAATCATTCCAATGTGAAAGCAAATTTAGGAGACAGCTTATTCCCAAACTGAAGGCTGCTTTTGCACATTTAGCCAATGCTAAAGGCAATGAGATTAAAAGAAAGAGAAGCTCAAAACTCTCACCTTGAAAAGTCAAAGCCTAGGCAAGCATGATATAGCTATACATCTGATCCTGTGCACTGAATTTTACACTTCTATATTGTAGAAATCTTTCAGTGTACCCCCATGTTCAGCAGTTTGAATTACTCTGCCATATGCTTTGCGTTAATTTATTGAAATTGGATAGTCACTTCCCAATTTCCTGTTTTTAAAATACAGTAAGATGCCCTGACTGGTGTGGTTCAGTTGGTTGAGCATCACCCCACAAAGCTAAAGGTCACTGGTTCAATTCCCAGTCAGTGCACATGCCTGGGTTGCAAGCCAGGTCTGGTTGGGGAGCATGCGAAAGGTAACTGATCGATGTTTCTCTCACACATCGACGTTTCTCTCCCTCTCTTTCTCCCTTCCTTCCCCGTCCTCTAAAATAAATAAATAAATAAGTAAATAAAAATCTATCTTTAAAATACAGCAAGGTGAAATGAATGACTGCTGATGTCAGTTATCTATTTTCTAGGTAGATCTTAAAATCAGTACCCTGAAATCTTAAGTAAGATGCTGACCAGAAGCATTATTCTTTTTACTGTGAGTAAGAAGTTTATCTTAGTCATTAACACCAACCAATCTTCTATTATAGGCAATTACTGAGATAAATTCCAACTTTACCTTACAACTTTGCCCAGACCAGCCAAAACCACATACAGGGATTATTCTAAAGTCAGGAATCACCTTGTCCCAATTAAACCCAGGCCACTTTCACAACAGATATGGGGATGCTGCTGAATGCAGTGCTGTTTACAATAGCAAAAAGCATGGGAACAACCCAAGTGTCCAATAATCGCAGTTGGTTAAGTAAATTAAGGTATATCCACATAATGGGCCACCTTGCAACCATTTAATGACATTGAATATTTTCTTTCTATATTTAGTACAAATAAGTTAAAAACATGTGGGGTTATCCTAACTGTAAAAAAAAAAGCAGTCCTTATAATATTATCCCACTTCTGGGAAATAACACAAATTTGTACTAAAATGTTGTACATATAATAATCTTTTTCTTACGCATGGAACTGTAGGTGATTTTTTCCAGTACATTTAGTAATGCATATATAACAGTTGGTAATGAATAAAAGTTAATATTTTAAAAATTCAATGGGGAACAACTCATTTGACCTCTCAGGAAACCTATTTTAGAGAAGAGAAAGCAAACCTGATGGTTATCTAATACTTCCCTCCTCCCAGCAGACATCTCTGCTTGAACACCACCAGGCCAGTAACCACTAATGTTTACAAGTGTTTTCACCATTTTACTTCATTGAATTCTGACAGTAACCTTATGAAGGAGGTAGGCAAAACAAGAAACAATCTGTTTTTTCTGGAAACCAGAAATATGTTGTAAACCTGAGGCTAGAAATGTTGCCTTTCCTAGAAATTCAGAGCAACATTATCAGCTGTTGAGTCCCATCTGCGTGGGTTTCAAATCCTGAGGGGAAACATTTTCCTCCAACCACTTGCTGACTCTTTGCTAGTCTGGGCTCAACCGAGGAGCTCCAGGAGGAGGCAGATAGAGAAGTAGCTGCAAAGTGCCATCTGCAGAGAGGAAACACACTGACTCACCACATTCATGAGAGGGGCCAGGTTGCTTCTTCTTCCTTTTCATTAGTGTTAGAAGGGGCACCACCACACACAAAAGGATGCACAGTACAGCTGCAACCACCCAGACATGGTTTAGGACAGGCAGGGGTGGCTTTGCATCTAAAAATGACCACAAGTTTTCGATCAGCTAGAAAGGTTGATTAGAAAAGGTTTAGTCATGGACATGGGCAACAGTGTGGTGATTGTGGGGGGTCGGGAGGGGGGAGGAGGGGTAGAGGTGAAAGAGGGTATAAGGGGGAGAAATGGCAATGGAAAAAATACAATAAAAATAAACTATTAAAAATATACATAATAAAAAATTCAAAAAGAAAATGTTTATAATTACCGCTCTTTTCTTAGTTACATGCCAGCTTCTCGCCATGGCACTACTGCCAGAGGAACTAGAAGTATGCAATAGGCAGCAACTGAAAGTCCCAGTCTCCGGGTCTTCAACGGCTAACTAAGAACTAAGCCAGCGCCTCTGGCCAAATGCCTGGACTGAGCTCCCTTACTTCCTGGAGGCTGGGATGACAATGACTATGACTAGAAGAGGTCACTCTGGCCCTTGGTTCTAGAATCTGGGTCAGTTACCTGTGCCAAGGCTCTGAATGTACAGTCATCTGGGTGACACCCTGCTTCCTCAGCCCCATGTGTAGGCAGGCCCCAGGCTTGAAGTTTCCTTTGTAATAATACCCTCTTCCACTATCATCTCTAGATCAGGCTCCAGACACCTCTGGACAAATATTACAACCTCCTCACAGGCCTCCCACTTCCAGTTTTGTTTTTGTTTGCTTGCTTTTCACACTGAGGTCACAGCAGGTTTCCCCCGGCATGGCTGTCAGCATGTTTCACCCACTAGAAAAACTTTGCTATCTCTTCATGCCCTGAGGATTCAGAGTCAGAATCAGCTCCTGGGAGGTCAAGACTTACTTCCTTGCAAGGAGACTCACAAGTTCCTAGGAAGTTGAAAAACAGGCTTTGAGGGGAAAACTTAGAACTGAGTGGCCCACTTTGTAAACATTTATGGAAATGGTTCTGGTAGTTAATTCTAAATTACAAGAAAATAGGACCAGCTGACCTCTCGTTAGTTTAGCTGCAATTCGTGGACCCATGCCCTGCCCCTGGGACATAGAAAAGGGGAGTTATTGCAAACCTTATTTAACACTTTTGAGTCTGTCCCAGTTCATCCCACTTGACACCTATTTGGCATCCCCAGTAAAGGGGAGGGGGGTTATACTTGTTAATATGGAGATTGCTACCTTCTGACACCCAAAATGTTCCTTGACTCAGGGTCTAACCTATCTCCGATCAACCATAGAACAGGGACACAGAGAGGCTAGCCCCATCTTCCTGATGCAGCTCGAGCTGAAACGTTTCTGAAGCAGTAGTTGAGAAGCAGCAGAAAGGTGAGTCATGAAGAGGCTATAGTGGTGGCAAGACCCTATTCACTTATTGACTGTGGAAGCCATGGCAGAGGGCCCCAGGGCAAGCCATGTATGGAGGTGCTGGTGGCTCCAAGAAGGTGCTGAACTTGAGATAGCTTGGGAGAGGCCTCTATCAGGCTACAGTAGAAGTAACCCAGATGGGCTGGGTAGCCTCACCATTTACTGGATTCTCACAGGCGATGGTGTTTGAGCGGAGGAAATCAGTATGAGGAAAGAGAGTAGGCCCATTGGTAAAGTTGGCTGATAGGAACTGGCTCCAGGGGCTGTACATTAGAATGCGTCCATAGGCCAAATTATGTTTTAACAATGAGACATCAAGAGAGAAGAGGTAGCAAAGCCGGAGAATGAAGCAAGGAGTTGGAAGGATCACTTAGAAGGGGACGAAGCAAGGGGCCAGAGCCGAAGAAGGGACCAAGGCAAGCAGAAGGCAGACAGGTGGAGGGGCAATGTGGTAAGGGTCAGAACGAGCAGTGATGGAGAGAGTCTGGGAGAAGAGTGCCTTTATTCCAGGAAAGAATCTTGCGATTACTACTCCCCAAAAGTGGGGTTTCAAATACAGATGCATTCCCTCAAGAGCAAAGATGTGACTTTAAAATGTCAAGTTCCTATTGGTGGACCCTTTGCTCCAGCTGGACTGGTCTCCACACAATACTGTCAGCATGTCACAAGAATTTCTGCTGCTGAATTTTTTCTTGACACATAGGGGCTGGGGTCCACCATTACCATTTGTGCCCACATTGGGTACTGCTAATCAATTGTGGTCCTCTGATTTTCTAAATCTGAATGCTGTCTCAGAACTTTTCTTCCTGTTTGGGAAGCCACCAGAAGTCTGAGTGCCTGTCATCACCACACCACACTCATTAAGTCCAATTATTTCTTTTATTGTGTTATATGATTCCACTTTCTTTAGAAAGACTTCCCTCATCCTCAAGAACTTGCCTGTGTTTGATGGCCGATAAACCTAATTAGAGTTACTCTTGTTTTTAAATGTATAATTTATTTCCATGGAATATAATTTAGATTCCAATCCAATCTTCTTTTTAAAATCCAGATTTTCATGTGTAGATATCATATGAAAATATAATTCTACTGGAAGATCCTTGAGGGCAGTGAGCCTGTCTTATATGTTTTAGTTTTCATCCCTGCAATCAATAATGTCTAGAATGGTTCTATACTCATAACAAATGCTATATGGACGTAGCATGGTGTGTGTGTGTATGTGTGTGTGTATTAATGAATGGTAGAGTTCTAGCCTGGAGGAATCCTGCATTTTCTGACCTAAACTTCAGAACTGTCTATCCAAAGGTAGCCCAAAAGAGTAGGTCAGTTTCAGGGCTTAAGTACACGCTTCCCCAAGTGCAGCACAGGGTTACAGCCTCCTGGACCCCGCAGCATTCAGATGAAGCAGGAGCCCACTGAGTATAAAATAGCTCAGCTGGAGGTCTCCTGGCAAGCAAGGGACATTGGATGGTCTGCCATAACCATCTGTGTATAATACTCGATAAAAGAAATAGTCTTGGGAAACCGCTTTACCTATAATGTAAGGTTGGGAGAGAAGCTCTGTCTCTGTTGGCTCAGGTTGCAGGATACAGAAGATGCTCATATTCATTCGAGGAGATACTGGAAAGGACAAGCTGATAGAAACACTGTATAATCCTGTGATATTATTTTGAAATATATTCATGGCAGCATCATACTCAGCAGTTGAATTCATGGTTGTTAGCCGAAAAAACATCTTCTTAGGTGCTGGGTAACCTTGTGTAGATGAGCAGGTCAAATTTATGATGTCAGAATTTTCTGTTCTGTTAGAAGTTAGCATTATTTCAGGTTGACTGAAGTTAGCTGAAAGCAAGTAGAGATAAAAAAAGAAAGAGGGAGAAAATCAGTCTAAATCGTATTTAGAAGAAAACAGCAAATGACTAGGTACCTGATCTGGGAACTCTGGGGGCACAGCTGTGAGCCTCAGGGTGTCTAAACTGTGGACCTCAGCCCATGGTGAGAGCCACGTCATGGCGGCACATTTATTTTTTAAGAATGGAATTTGGGGCCATGCTTATTTCCTGCTTACCCAAATCAAGGGGATTCTGTCTGAGTGATAGGAGGGCTGAATTTTAGTCATCAAAGATTTATAATGAGGCCACTTCTCTAAGAAATAAAGTCTGGAAGGAGAAGTGGTCTGACTTTAGGACCCAAGTGTCCCATGTGGTACATTCCAGGTGGCCAGACCAAGAGAACAGAAAGGGATTGAGGCTAAAGTTCCACCAAGAACCAACAGAGTTCACGGTGTGGACATGCTCTGGGTCCTATCTTCTAGAAACCATCACAGGATGGTGGTTTGTGAGTGGACGGGGATTTTGGTTTCAGATATTCAGAATGATGGTTTTGCTCATGACAGAGCTTCTCTTGCCTTGTTTGCCATTCACAGTTTTATGGCTGTTGAGGACCACTGGCCTCTAGTCCCTTTGCCAGCCAAACACCTCGGTCTCCTCCCAGAGTTACCAGGTCATTTTCAGGTTCTACATACTAATGTATAATTTAGTAAATTGCTTCGGAAACTTGAGGGATTTGCATGCCACATGTTTAGGTTTTGGTATATCATCACACTAGTTAAGCGCTCTGCTTGTAACTTTATGTGGTCTGTAGAAGGTGGAATGCCATGGTACTACTACCTACTGTAGCCTTATTAGCAATATCTGTGAAATCACAGGTTGTGTAAGTTAGTTATAGTTTTTCTAACACGTATTAAAGTAAATATAAAACCACTAAAATTTTTTTCAAAGGTTGTCTGTGTCCCACCTAAAACACACTATGGTTCTCTATAGTACTGGGCTACACTTTGAAGACATTTATTTAGCACTTAGTTAAATGTCTCCAAAGCCCTGCAGCCTAGTTTGAATCACACAGGGCTTACAGTGGGCAACTTCCTATTCTATTTCTATTTTTACCTCTGTTTTACCCTGTGGTTTCAGAACTGGTGTTAATCTGTCTTTTCCAGTTTCATCAAAAATTAATCTGTATCTAGTAATCCCATACCTGGGTAGCTCTCCTAGAGAAATGAAAACTTATGTTCACACAAAGACCTGTACATGAATGTTTATAGCAGCTCTATTCATGATAGCCTCAAATTGAAAACAACCCAACGTCTTTTCATGGTTTGAATGGGGATAAATAATAGAATGCTACTTAGTAATCAGACTTTTGAAACAGACTTTTGGTATGTGTAACAACTTGAAAATCTCAAAGACATTATGTTGAATAAAAGAAGTTAGTCTTAAAATGTTATATACTCAATGGCTCCATTTATAGGATGTTCTCAAAAACACACATCTACAGGATGCAAAGCAGGGGTTATGGATGTGTTGAGGTTATGATTATAAATGGATAGCATGAGGAAATGTTTTTAGGGTGATGGAAATGTTTTATGTCCTTTTTAGAGTGGTGGTTATAAAATTTATACATAAAGTTAACAGAACTGTATACTAAAATTAAAAAATTAATTTTACTGTATTATAATTTTTAGAATTCCATAGTAACATTTAGGCTTTTCAAGGCCTGGAGAAACAGGAGTTGGTTTGTCAGTTCTTAAACTATGTACATTGGGTTATTTCCCTTCTGTCTACCAGGTTCATGGTTGTGCAGCAAACAACTCATAAGCAACCTCTGGAAGGCTGAAGGGGAAACCCAAATTAGTTAGCTGTCACCCTCATTAGGGGCTCCGGGCAAAGATTCTGTGGGTGACAAATCTTGGACCAAAGGAGAAAAGGAACGTAAAAGAGATCTGAGGCCTATATGGTTATATAAACTGAGCAATGGCCAAATCGCCCATGGTTTTTACATAGCCATATTATCTTTGTTCAGTTAGCTTTGTTTTGTCCCCAAAGCAGATTTTTACTGATCCTTCAGAAGCAAACTATAAAAAGTACAAAGGTCTTTTAGTTTCCTACTCCCAAACCCTGCATTACCTTCAAAAAGACTTTCCAGAAATGGCTGTCCTGTGCCTTCTCTCTACAAGCCACCCCCCTGTTTCCCACTAATGTTTCTCTTCTCCCTGTGGTCTCATCTTACAAGGTCAGAGATCAGAACACGCTGTTGACAACATACCAAGCACTGACAAGTCGGTACTCATTTGGTGGATGGGAACCATTCCTCTGGTCCCTTTGCGATGGACGAAACACTGATACAAGCCCTTGTCCTTGATCTGAACATTGTGGAGTCTCAGAGTCCAGTTATCCTGATCCAAGCTTGTGCGGCCCTTGTAATCAGGATCAACGTTCTCAGGATTTTCTTTGCCTCTGAAGAGCTCGTACAGAACCAGCTTGTTTTGGTTCTGCCAAAATACTACCAGCTCACCCAGGCTTATGTTTTGAGAGTTTGTAAAGTGGCATGGAAGATCTCCAGTCTCGTTGAAATAAGCCTGACTCTTCATGGAAGCAGCACCTAAAAAAGGAAAGGTGGAGACCGGGAAAGAAGAAACAAGAGGGGAGAACAACAACAATAACTCCATTTCTCTTTATAGAACACTCAGATGGTACGTTGTCAGTAATGAGATTGAAGACCTCGATATTGACCTCTGGAACTGTGCATATACATCGGCATCTAGACGAAGGGGCTTTTGTTCTCACTTTACCGCTAGCTAAATGGGTGTGGCCTTGTGTAAACTGCAACTGCTATGAGGCTCAGTTTCCTTGTATGTTTAATGAAGGGGTGAACCAAATGTTCTAAGGATCTTTCCAGTACTATGGGTCTGAGAACTTAAATCCCAGAACAGGGCAAACCAGTAGTTGGATAACTCGTTCACCCATCTGTCACCTTCTAATAACTGGAGCAATGATTCTCTGCAGCTGTTACAGGCTCCATTACTTCCAACCATCACCAAAAGCTCTCCCTTTCCTACCCTATCCCCTTTTCCCCTTCCTCTTATTCCTTAGCCTGCTATAGCGACAAGGTTTCTGATAGTAGTAACAACTTGATACCCCCCTTCATTATGCCTTAATAGCTGGAGATCACATTGAGTAGCAGCCTTTAGGTTCAAACAGTTCCCTGTATAAAGCTTCCCTCATGACTGCAGTTTCCACAGCCAACTCTCTCAAGGATATGGCCCAGTTCCAAGGCTTGGTGACCTCTCTAAGCTCTTTCAGGGATCAGAAAGAGAACTAGGCTAATATCATGGTTGTTTGGGGGCTGTGGTGGTCAGAGACCATTTAAAGTACATGAATGAAATGCTGGAAATGAATCAGAGATTGGAAGGTGAGGATGTGCTCTTAGAGTCCTGGGGAAACTCCAGTTATCGTAAGCTTACTCTTGCCTGTATGCATTGCCCTGGAAATTTTTACAACCTCTGGAGGACAGACTGGGAGAGTTCAGAGAAAGGCTTTCATCCCCAAGGACATATTGGAGTTTGTGGAGGGGATTTTGGTGACCTCTTAAATGTGATTAATTATACAAAGGGGGACCACAAAAACCCCTGGAATTTATTTATAAAAAAATTGTGCACTTATTCTTATGTTTAAACTTTAGTCACCTTCAAGGTACTCTCCATTTGGTGCAATACACCTATCGAGACATTTTTTTTCCATTGCTTAAAACAGTTTTTTGAATTCATCAATTTTGATGTCTTTTAGTGCTTCTGCTGTTTTTTGTTTCACCTCTGCCACATCGGCAAAATGTTTCCCTTTGAGGGTTTCATTCATCCAGGGGAACAAAAATAAAAGTCACTTGTGGCAAGATGGGATGAATAGGGAAGGTGGGGAATGGGGGTCATGCCGTTTTTGGTCGAAAACTGCTAAACAGTCAGCGTGGTGTGGGCAGGTGCGCTGGTAAATCACCCATCATGAAATGGACAAACACATTGAAAGAGTCTTCAAAAACAATTCACTGAAACAGAATGTAGCCTCTCACAACAATACCTGCTGGCACACTGATACAGATGGTTTCCTAGAACACTCACCTAGTGGGGTGAGCATGTACTACAAGAGGTCTGCCCTCCAGAAGATAATTCAGTTTTGAGGGGATTCCCCCTCGTATATTGTAATAACTAGGTATGGTGCCAGGTGGTATATTTGAAATATGAGGAAGAACGCTTTGTAAAGTATATGATTGTCTAACCACAGTGTTATAGACTTGAAACTAATACAAAATAATATTGAACATAAATGGTAATTAAAAATAAAAATTAAAAATATCATCAGTTTCAAGGTTTTTGTAGGACTTATTCTGGGTCACAGAATTACCTGAGACTTGGCCGAGATATTAGTGGTGGGTGAGAAGTATAGGGTTGGGGGAGGAATGCTGTTTCTTAGTTAATATGAAGTTAGATGCCACCTTGGGGAGAAAGTTAGGGTGGGTTCTAAGTAAAACTTCATTGTTCAAAACTTCATTAAGAAAGAAAGGGGGGTAGCTTGGTGGGAAAGAGATGAGAGTTTCATGTGATGTGTTCATTGAGGGGTGGTAGGAGAAGTGAAATTGATCTGATCAATGGGTTTTTCTTCAAAGAGAAAATACAAGGACAAATAACAATGACATGAACTTGGAAAAACTGAGCTGTGTGCCGAGAGGCCCAGTAGGAACAAATAATCGGGGGGACTGGCGGTGGTCCTGAATTTGAGGACGCTGGGCATCAGCGAGAGCTGGCACAAATTTGAATCACTGCCTATGACATTCTGCTCACTAGATCTTTGTGAACCACGTAAAAGTATAAAAATGCAGCATCCATATAGGATACAGTCCCACATTGGAGGGAGGTGGAAAGAATCTACTCAGGTACCTGAAACAGTGAAAGGGGGACAGAAGGAAGATGTCCTCAGGCTCCTGCCCCTCCTTTGCTAAACACTGAACAATGAGGTAAGAGTGCCGCCTACTACAACGGCTTCTAGCAGTGATCTCTGGGGTAACTGATTCTGGTCGTATCAGTAACTTGCCATATGGCATAGGGCAAATGACCTTATGGGGAAACCAAAAACAGTTGGAAATTCTGCCAGTTAGCAGTCAATGTTCTGCTTTTACTCAGTGGTCAACTGTGCCCTCTGGGCCTGGAAACGGCTTAGCCTTAGGCTTCTGCCTTCCTGATTTACGGTTGTTTCTCTGTTGAGCCTCACCATACCTTCTCTCCTTCCCACTCTCTTCACTCAGACTGGTCCAACTTCTCCGACCCAAGGATTAAAAGGGCTTTTTCTCCCACCCATTTAACTGCTTCCCTCCTCACCTAACCAAGCAAACATGTGGCCTGTGTCCCAAAGGCATTGGCATCATGGAAGCCTGCTCAGAAATGCAGCAGCTCTGGCACCACTCGGGCCTACTGAGTCAGAGTATGCACTGTTGAAAGAAGTTCCAGTTTGAGAAGCTGCAACAGAGGATCTTGACCTCTGTCTCCAGAGTAAAACAGAGGAGATAATGACAGGAACAATTGGTTTCCATCCAATTGTTCCGTCTCTTCTGCTCTGGGGTGGAAATCACTCTGACGCTCATTCTGGGTGGAACTGAAAGTCTTTCACAATCTGTGCTCCATAGTTCCTCACTACCACTGGCTTCCATGACATCATCAGAGCTACGTGTGCTAATCCCCTGACAATATGGGAAAGATTTACTCAAGGTCTATTTTCCCTAAGTGGCTTCAGCCCCCCCCCCACCCTGCCCGCCCCGTGGCGTTCTGACACCAGACCCTAGGCCACCCAGCCACTAGACTCACTGGGACTCCCCGGTGGGTAAGCATTGAGATTCTCTCCTTCCCCGGCACTTGGGTAATAGATATGGTCTGGGTCTAGTTATAACTGGCTGCTATGATGATATCAGGAGCCAGGCACTAAAGAATCCATCTATATCGCTCCCTAAACAGCTAAAGGAGTTTGTTTCAAAGGATACTTGAGAACTTCCTGAGCAATATACTGTTTGGCTGTCACACAAAAACTATGGTCTTCTAACCTTGTGAGGCCTCTGACCCCACCTGGGACTTCAGTATTCCCTGGCTACTACTCCAAATGCATGTCTTATATAGTCGAGGATCATTGTTCACTCATGTTACCATACTTATCTGTACTCATGAATTTTCCTTTTTTTACTAAACTTCCTTCAGTGCTATACAGGCTGTGGCAAAACTAGGTTTACAGTTGTTCATATAGAAAATAATACAATAATTAATAAATAATAATATAAGAATAAACTCTGTGTTTTGCAGACTCACAGCTGTAAACCTACCTTTGTCCCACCCTGTACCCTCTGGAAGCTTCATTCCATTGTAATAAGCTACATCTTCAACCTCTTCATCAAATGTTTCCCCCAAGGTTATGCTTTCATCAAAATCTGGCTCTACCCAAAGGATGCAGCTTGCCCTAGCCGCCGCTTGTTTTGTCTTCACAGAGACCTGGAACAATGACCTTCCCATTTGAAGGGTTTCTGTCTCTCACTGTTGTCATCCACTAACAGCAATGCCATTACTTCCTTACTCATTGAGTATTTTGGCATTAGATGCAAAGTTTTTTCAATCAATTATTACTGTAAATTTGGGCAATGTCAGCAAGGATGAGTTCACCAGCAAACTTGCCTGAAAGTTCATTGATCTTTTCCACTTTGAAGATCTTCATCCACAGACTAGGTTAGCAGCCCCTCTCCCATGACATAACCCTGAACCCTATCTCCAAGAACAGCTCTGCTCCAGTAATCTTAAAACTCAGTGGACTTCTGTCCACAACATATCTTCCTCCAAGATTTGCTCAATAACTTCACATGTATGTGATTTTTACTTCTATCTAGTCTAGACCCTATAGTTTGGTGCTTCCCTAAAGAGCCCTGCAACAATGGAAATGCTCTGTATCTGTGCTGACCAGCATGGAAGTCAACAGCCACTACCATCAAGCCATCGAGCACTGGATGTGTAGGCAGTTACTGAAAACTGAATATTTAATCTTATTTAATTTTAACTAATTTAAATAGCCACATGCGGCTAGTGGCTACCATATTGGACAGCACAGTGATAGCATATCTTTTCAATTGTTCTCTTGCCAGCAAATTCAATAAATGTGCCTCTTTGTGCAGAATTCATTCCAAGAACACTACTTCTGATCTACATGTCTGAAGGAAATTATTCAATTATTCACACAGGTGACCTTGCAAGTCTGTAGTCTCTTGCCTGCTCAACTTGACCTCTGAGCTGCTCACCATGCTTGCCACCCTCTTCCTTTCTCACAGTATTTCCATCTGCTACTGCTTTTAGTTTCTTTTTCTCTTATAGTCAAACTCCCTGAAAGAGTAAGGTAGCAATCGCTGCTTTCATTCCCAGCCTCTGTCCCCTACGTCTTTGCTGAAACTTCCCTGGCAAAGATTGGTGACTTCCCACCATTGCCAAATTCAGAGCTCTTTTCAGACCTCATTTTATTTGACCACCCCGTTGAATGTCGAACACTCTGTTGGCCGTCTCTCCTTGAAACTCTATTCTTTCCCAATCTCTGACCCCCTGGTCAGTTTTCTCTGATCACTCCTTAAATACTGATGATCTTGAGTGCCTGCTCTGGGCCTCCTTACTCTCCACACACTCTCTGGATTTTCTATTTTAGTAAAAGAAGGAGAAATCACAAGGACAGATAAGCATGGATTCAACCGCCAAATAAATAAGTTCATAATTCACAGGCGCTTATCTCCAGCCAATAGCATTCACTATAATCCCAGATGTGCATCTCCGACTGCCTACTGGGTGCTGCTGTTTAGATATCAATAGATATTCTGTCCCTCTCCTTTGAACTTTCCTGTCTTCTATCTCAGTGAATGATTTCCCCACTTGCTGCTGTCATTAACCATCTGGATCCTCTATAGAAAACACCTAAAGAGGGTCTGCACAGGTGTGGCTGAGGAGCTCGAGAGCCACTACAACCAGAGCTGAACTCATGGCCAGGCTGGCTAGTTAGGAGCACCCTGCATGCTGTTGTGGCCTCGCTGCAGGCTCAGCTCCCCACACTGGCTTCTCCGCCCCAGGATGTGCGTGTAAGATAGCTTCCCTCTCAGTGCTGAGGGTGGGGTGAATAAGCAGCAGGAAGACGCAGGACAGGGGAACCTAAAGGCACCCAGTCACAGTGTGCGTGGCTGGAGCCTCCACCAATCCACTAACGGATGAAGAAAATGAAACTCAGAGAGGAGCTGCAAACAGGGAAGATCCGAGCTCTACGAGCCCTAAGACTTAGAGTTTCTTCTTCTTTTTTTTAATGGAGGGGCTGCTCTTTAAGAAAAGAAATGCGGGATTATAGTACAAAATGCCCATGGCCATTAAATACTACCCAACCAGAGGAGAATGTGGTGGAGAGAAAAGTCACAATAAAAAGAGGCAGTGGCCTCAACTTGTTATGGCTAAAATATCTGACTTTTGAAAATTTTACCAAAGCATAAGACACATAACTATACTGCTGGGGCCCCTCGTGGTATCTTGGAGGGGCTTGCACAAGTGAGAAACCCTTCAGCTCAGCTTCATTAACTTCATAGTAACTCAGCTGATGCAATCAGCCAACGTCACTGAAGCAGAGAGTAACAGGGCTGGGATATTTTTGGTCCTCCCAGTAAGCAATGGCAACTTCAGTCCATGGGTGAGGGCTGGTGGCGGAGGGAGAGAAGGGAGAGAGGGAACGTAGGGAATGTGAAGACCAATGCTCCCTAATGAAAGGAGACTTTTAGAAGCCCACGAGCTGTTTTCTAAAAGCCTGAGAAGGCCAGAAATGGGAACAAGGAAGAGCAGCAGAGGATATACGTGGAACAAGAGTTAAGGCTCAGGAGTATCGGAGCAGGGACCTTCCCCTTGCTCCCTGGGTACCCCTGGACAGGCCAATCTGCCCTTCTTCGTGAGATGGCAGAGGAGAAGGACACACAGAGGGCATAGGGTTCCGTCCCAAGCCGGGCCTGCCAGCAGCTGAGACACCTGCCCTGAATCATGACGTTTCCTTCTTCTCCACAAGTCTTTTTTTTTTTTTTTTTATGTGGTAGTGTGTAACCCTGGGTAGAAATTGAGTAAAACCTGCCAAGTTTCAGGCCTGGGCTTGCAGTGGTCAGACTCATCAGGAGACAGTAGGAGGATTCTAGGACTTTGCAAAGCCAACAGTGCTTACCAGAGAGCAGAAGGGTCATCACAAAGAGGGTGGTACTCAGTCCCATAGTGCTAGAGTTAAAAAAGAAAAGATAAAACATGATTAGGAAATTAAACTGAAAACCAAACATGACAAGTAAAGTTTGGTATTCACTTAGGTCCCTGGGTGCAGTAGAGACCATGCTATGTGTTCACCAAAGCCATTTCCTCTTCCTACTAGCTCCACAGATAAGCCTTATTTCCCAGCCTCCCCTTTAGTTAGGAGGGTCGTGTCATTGGGTTCTTGCCAAAGAAATTGTGGGCAGAAAAGTTGGATGTTACTTTCAGACCTGCCACTAAAACTCCTTTCTCTTTCCTTCCTCCCTGCCTTCTTGAATGCAGAGGATCTAGAGGAGGAGTCCAAGGGTGTAGAGGAGGGCAAAGCCCCGTTGTGAAACGAAGCTGGTTCGCTGAACAAATTAACAAGACAGCTCTCCCCACCCTATGGTGATTCATACTGGACTGTGGCATGAGCAAAAATAAACTTTTCTTGTGTTAAGCTATGAAATTTTTGGCATTGTTTATTGCAGTAGCTAGCGCTACTTATCTTGGCCAGCACAATGGGTATGATGGAGCAAACGGAAAATATGTGTTTAGAAATCAACGTTCCTTTGTTTTCCCTGTGGTTCTCAAACTTTAATGTGCATAAAAATCATCTGTGAGAGTATGTTAAAGCAGTTTCCTGGGCCTTGTCCACAGAGATTATGATTTAGTTGGCTGGGTAAAATCCATGTCTGACAAACGCACGAGTGATGCCAATGCTGCTTGGTCTGAGGACCCCACTTTGGGAACAGTGGCACTATTCACTTAATCTACATGACAGGGCCAAGGAAGACGATGGGGATTGTCTAAAACCTCTGTCTTCTCTTTCTTCCTCTTTTTGCACTCACCCACTTATGCCAGCTGAGAAGACCAAAAAGGCTACTGAGTGGCTTACAGGGAAGCATAGAATTAGGAAAGATAAACAACATTAGAAAGAAGTGAAAAGCAAACCAAAAGCAGGAATGTAACATGGAGCCAAGTACAAGGCCAATGCTAAATGCTAACCATAGAAATCTGCCCACCCTGCACGGTGTGGGTCACAGGTTTGGTTTACAGTTTTTAACAGGCAAAGTGAAAGGAAAACTTAATTGGTGAATTCATTAATAGATCTATCTAGAAAATAAAAACAAACCAAAGCTTAGGAAAAGATATACAACTATTCCTGATCCAATAGCAGAAACTTCTTCCTTGGGGGTAGATTGTCTAGAAGCCATCCCTGATCCCTTTGGGCTATGCTAGATACCCTTCCTCTGTTCCCACAGCACTCAGCACAGTGCTTTGGGCTAAAAGTGACTGTTATGTTTTTTCCCTTCTAGACTATAGCCTCCCTTTTATTAATTAAAAATTTTTTAATACATCATACCTGTATATGGTACTCAATTGCTTACCACCCTCTCCCTTCCTCACAGTAGTTCCTTCTGCTACTCCTTTTAGTTTCTCTTTTTCTTATAGTCAAACTACCTGAAAGAGTAAGCAAGTCTCTCTCCCAACGCTGCCCCCCAGCTGCCCAGTTTTCCCCTGTAAACATAACTGGAGTGATCACTGTTACCTGTTCACAGTTTCTTGCCTCTACTTGCAGTTATTTTAGGCAAAACAAAATAAAAACATAGATCCATATTTTTTTCACTTTATATTTAAACACCCTGTAGCACAGTATACACACACTTTTGCACACTTACCACACTACCTTGGAGATTGTTCTGTATCACCACATACTGAGTATCCTAATTCTAATTATCCTAATTATTTGGTTGTATTCTACTGCATGGCAATACTTTATTTTGCTAGGCCCTATCAATGGACATTTAGGTTGATTCCAAACTTTTGTTGCAATGAAAAACATTGATCATATGTCAAGTCACATATGTGGAAGTAAACTATCTTCCTAGAGTCAGAGGGTAACTGCAACTTTAATCTTTACAGTCATTGAAAAATTGTTCTCCCCTAAGATTATATGTTTATGTCCCAAGCAACAAAACATGACAGTGCTTATTTTTACATCACTTTTACCAATACAATATGTTTTCTAATGTGATCTTTACCAATAGAGAAAATTAAAATGATATCTCATTATAGTTTTATAAAATGTTTTTTCATTATAGTATAATACACATAACATGAAATTTATCATCTTGCTATTTTTTGGATTTTTTTATTTTTAAGCATATTTTATTGATTATGCTATTACAGTTGTCCCATTTTTTTCTCCCCTTTATTCCCCTCTGCCCTGCACCCACATTCCCACCAGCATCTCTCCTACCCCCTTAGTTCATGTCCATGAGTGACATGAACTAAGTACATATAAGTTCTTTGGCTTCTCCATTTCCTATACTATTCTTAACCTCCCCCGTCTATTTTGTACCTACCATTTATGCTTCTTATTCCCTGTACCATTTCTCCCTTTCTCCCCCCACCCCTCCCCACTGATAATCCTCCATGTGATCTCCATTTCTGTGATTCTGTGCCTCTTCTAGTTGTTTGTTTAGTTCATTTTTGTTTTTACTTTTTTAGGTTCAGTTGTTGATAGCTGTGAGTTTGTTGTCATTTTACCATTCATAGTTTTGATCTTCTTCTTTTTCTTAGAGAAGTCCCTTTAACATTTCATATAATAAGGGCTTGGTGATGATGAACTCCTTTAACTTTACTTTATCTGGGAAGCACTTATTCTGTCCTTCCATTCTAAATGATAGCTTTGCCGGATAGAATAATCTCGGATGTATGTCCTTGCATTTCATGACTTTAAATACTTCTTTCCAGACCCTTCTTGCCTGTAAGGTTTCTTTGGAGAAATCAGCTGATAGTCTTATGGGATCTCCTCTGCAGGTAACTGTCTCCCTTTCTTTTCCTGCTTTTAAGATTCTCTCCATATCTTTAATCTTGAGTAATTTAATTATGATGTATCTTGGTGTGGTCCTCCTCGGGTCCAACTTCCTTGGGATTCTCTGAGTTTCCTGGACTTGCATGTCTATTTCCTTCACCAGGTTGGGGAAGTTTTCCTTCACTATTTTTTCAAATAAGTTTTCAATTTCTTGCTCTTCCTCTTTTCCTTTCGACACACCTATGATTCAGATGTTGGAATGTTTAAAGTTGTCCCAGAGGTTCCTAAGTCTCTCCTTATTTTTTTGAATTCT